>ML109574.1:26713-42601 GCA_003697995.1 Taxidea taxus jeffersonii
CCTGGCTAGAACCTTGAGAATCATCGTCCTGAATTCCAGATATGACATATTACCAATGTCTGTATTGATTAGGTCCCTAGCCTTTGGTACTGCCTCTTGTTCTTTTTTTTTGTGGTGAGTTTTTCCACCTTGTCATTTTGTCCAGATAAGAATCCGCTGTTCTCCTTGTTAAGTGAACTTGGTCTTGGCTGGATTTCTTGTTGATCTTCTGGGGGAGGGGCCTGTTGTAGTGATTCTCAAGTGTCTGCTCCAGGCAGAATTGTGCCACCCTTACTAGGGGCCGGGCTAAGTAATCCTCTCAGGTTCGCTTTCGGGAAATTTTGTTCCCTGAATGCTTTCTGTAGAGTTCTGGAGGACGGGAATGAAAATGGCAGCCTCCCAATCTCCAGCTCAGAGGAGTGGAGAGCTAGGGGCCCCAGTCTTCAGTGCACCTTCAGAGAAAAGCGTTTAATCACTCCCATCTCCCCAGCCTCCAGCTGCGCTTGGAGAAAATCGTGCGTAATCAGTCCCGTCTCACTGGCTTCTGGGAGCGCTCCGAGCTCACCCAGCCTGTGACCAAGTGTCTCTGTCTCTGGCAGAGTCCCACCTGGAGTCTCCGAACCCCATAGATCCCTTTGCTCTCCCAGGTCGGAGTCTCCCTGGATCTTGTGGTGACGCCTCGCACAGAGCACCAGCCCGTGTCCCAGACCATGGCTCTAGGAAACCGCGGGTTGAGAGTTCACTCCTCAGCTGTATCTCCGCAGCCAGCTTCCCCGCTGTAATACCTGTGAGCTCTGCGACACTCAGACACCCATGATCCTTCTGTGTCCCCAGGGGACCTGAGTCCATGCTGTCGCCGTGAGGTCTTCACCCCAGTTTAGCCTCTGGAGCAATGTCCCTCCATGGAGCAGACTTTTAAAAGTCCTGATTTTGTGCTCCATTCTTCTGTCGCTTGCCGGGAGCTGGCCCCTCCCCCTGGGGTCTATCTTCCCGTCGCGTTGGATTCACTTCTCTGCTGGTCCTACCTTTTAGAAAGTGGTCAATTTTCTGTTTCTATAATTGTTGTTTTTCTTCTCTTTGATCTCCTGTTGGATTCATAGGTGTTTGGAATGGTTTGATAGGCTATCTAGCTGATCTCCTGCTGCCTGATGTCATCTCAGCCTGCTACTTCTCCGCCATCTTGACTTCTCCCTCTTCCATACTTTTTTTAAGCCCAGCTAGCACCTTGATAATCATCATTCTGAACTTTAGTTGACGCATTATTAATGTATGCATTGATCAGGTACCTAGCCGTTGGGACTGCCTCTTGTTCTTTTTCTTTGCGGGGGGGTGAGTTTTTCTGCCTGGCCATTTTATCCATATAAGAATAGATGAATGAGAGAACAAAATACTAAAAGGTTGGCAAAGACCCCAGACACTAACCAATTCAGAAGAGACCCAAAACTGGGGGAAGGAGGAAGGGGAAAAATTTAAAAATAATATATATATTGGGCTAGTGGATAGAACAGAGCCACCCACTTGATTTTGGGTGTATTCTGGCCTCTTAGAAGAAACTACCTCCCAAAATTTTAACGAAGGAAAAACATATATATACAAAAGTAAGGGTAAACATGATGAAGGGATGGAATGTGACCATAAGATGAAAATTTTAAAAGATTCTAAAAAACGATTGATAAGAAGTTGGTTGGAAAAAGGAAAAAAAAAAAAGAGGAGAGAATGTGATCAGGCTGGAGACTAGAACAAACCCATGCACTAGATTTAGGGTATATTCTGATCTATTATAAGAAATTTTATCTCAAGTTTTTAAAGAAAAAAAAATGAACCTTTATGTATACAAAAAATAAGGTTAAATACAATGAAGGGATAAAATATTACTATAATAATGAAATTTTTTGAAGATTTTTTAAAAAGGTTTTGATAAGACAAAATAGCTTAAAATGTTAAAATAAGAAAGGAAACATTAAAATAGAATAAGAAAAAAATAAAATTAAAAATAATTAATTCTGAAAGACTAAAGGATCATGGGGGAAAAGCCATGGATTCTGTGTGTTGCTTTCCCCTAGCTCTGGAGTTCCACAGTTCTCATTGATTGGTGGACTTTGTCTTGGCTGGATGTTCTTGCTGATCTTCTGGGGGAGGAGCCTGTTGCAGTAATTCTCAAATGTCTTTGTCCAAGGTGGAATTGCACCACCCTTGCCGTGGGCCAGGCTAAGTAATCTGCTTGGGTTCACTCTCCGTAGCTTTTGTTCCCTGAATGCTTTTCACACAGCTTTGGAGGACAGGAATGAGGATGGTGGCCTCCCAATCTCCGGCCTGTAGGAGCTAAAATCTCAGGGCCCCACTCCTCAGTATGTCCTCAGAGAGAAGCAGTCACTGCCTCCCTCTCCTTGGTCTCCAGGTGCACTCTGTGTTCACCTGGCCTGTGATTGAGTGTTTCTATCTTGAGTGCACAGCCCCATTTGGAGTCTCCAAACCCAGTAGATTCTGCAGTGTGCTCCCATGCTGCTCCTCCCAAAGGAGGAAGGAGGAGGTCTCTCCAGATCTGTCACTTGTGCAGTTCCTGCTCAAAGAGCAGTGGTCCAACTGTGACTTGGATCATGTTTTAAGGTAACCCTGAGTTGACAGCCCACTCCTTGGCTCTGTCTCTGTAGCTGGATTCCCTGTCCACCTGGGAGCTCTGCCACACCTAGACACCTCCAGTATTTCTGTGACCACATGGGTCCTGAGACCACACTGTCCCCATGAGGGCTCCACCCCCTTCTTAGCTTCTGGAGGGATGTCTCTCAGTGGAGTAGACTTCTAACATTTCTAATTTTTGTGCTCTGCTGCTCTCTCATTTCCTGGAGCCTACCCCTCCCCCCAGGGTCTATCTTCCCATTGCTTCAGATTCATTTCTCCACACATCCTACCTTTTGTAAAGTGGTCAATTTTGTTAGAATTGCTGCTCTTATTCTCTTCTATCTCTTGTTGAGTTTGTAGGTGTTCAGAATGGTTTGGTAACTATCTAGCTGAACTCCTGCAACCTGATGACATTTCAGTATCCTACTCCTCTGCCATCTTGCTTCCTCCGGATATAGTCGGGAGTAGAAAGTTTTATATGAAAAAGTTCAGAGCTTCTTTAATCATAAAAAAATACAGAACCCAAAACATACTTCAGGAATCATAGGATTGATCCAGTCTATTATTTTATGTTAATGAGAAATTGCAGCTGTCTGTTTGCTGATCCTTTAAATTACTATGCTTATTTAAAAGAGAACATAACCTTCCCTGTAAAAAAAAGCATGGTCAATTTTTGACAGTACAGAAATGTGAAAGAGAGATGAGAAAGTAGATTTTTGTAAAAATGGTAATTCCTAAAAGGAAACAGTCCAAAGGAAAAAGAAAACTTTGACATACATTCTACAATGTAATTTAGATATGTCTTATATTTTTTCACTGTTTTTCCAGCTTCATACCCAACAAGGCTTTTAGTCTTAATTTTCTCCTGTTTTCTTTAACCTTTTTGTTTCCTTCAAACTCTGGACACCTCTGTGTTGGATTTAAAATATATGCTATGCACGAGTAAGCAAATGGCAGGGCAATGTGCATTTTATTACCTATTTTATAAGTTGTGCTAATTAGTGGTTCTCAAAGTATAATACTTGGACCATCACCTGGGAAATGCAAATTCTAGGTACCACCCCAGATGTAATGAATCTGAAAGTCTGGGTCCAGATCCCAGAAGTTATACTTTAACCAACTTTCCATGTGATTCTGATGTTTGCTAAAATTGAAAAAATAACCGTGTGAAGGAATGTAACCAGTTATTTGAATTTTAGCATATAGATTTCTTTTCTGTTAGAAATTATAAGAAATTGTTAACAGTTTGTTATCATTGGAAATAGAAATGTTGTAAGAAAGAATCTTTCCCTTTCATTACCATGAGAATTTTCCAACAAAGTTCAATTTCTATTTTTCTTTCCTCAGGACTAATCTATATATCAGAATAATGGACTATTTTATTGTTTACATTTTATAGTTCCTTAGGAGTGTAAAAAAAAATAGTAAAGATAATTTTTTTAAAGACATGAATTGAATTTGGCTCTTCTCAGAGCATGTATTCCTTTCAAGAATCCCATATGTTACCTTTTGTAAGTGCTTGCTTTGTTGCAGAAACTAGGTTGAAACCTTGGGTAAGGAAAATGAATGATAAATAAGACATAATTATTTTGCCATGACACCCTAAAATCTACTCGAGGAGAGAAATGTAGAAACTACCATAGTTGTTCAGAATAGGGAGGGCTAGGCTCTAGTCTTATTAGGCTCTTTTATCCATAAAATCTACATTAAAATTAATTTTATTTTATTCATCTTTTTTCCCAAAAGAATTTGAGTTGAGCTTTGTTATACATGAATATTAATGATATAAAATGTCAGAACAACAGAAAGGAAGATAAACAAAAATGTCAACCATGTAGACTCATTTATGTTTCATTCTTTCAAGAAACATTCCTTAAGCACCTACTTTGTGCCAGGCATTATGTCACACACTGAGGATTCATAATATGGAGTATTTACCCTTAAGGAACTGTCCTTCTATCTTGTAGGAGTGACAGAAGCTAAGTCAATTTAAAATAGTAAATTCTTAAAATTCCAAGACTGAAATCTTGACAGATTACAAGGAAGATGAGATTTAAGTGACAAAAAAGAGGAAACTGTCCATTTTTTCTGGGAATATATTTTAAGTTTATCTGATTAATTTTATTCCCTTGCTTTCAAGATGATAAATTTCAGTAAAGAATAAGGTGGAAGAAGTTTTGCTTTCATAATTCATAAGCAACCTCTGTAGAATAGTTTTATGTATTTCCTTTGCTCAATTTTCCCATCAATTTTCTTTTCATTGGTGAGTTTATTCTTCACTTAAATGTTGTGTGATGATTTTTTTTGCTAATGCATAAGAATTCTCTTATGATTTTTTCACAATATTTTTTTAAAATGGTTAAACAATATTCTATCAAAACCTTTAGTATCATGAACTACCTCAAAATTTGGGATTTTTAATTTAATCATAGCTTATACTACCTTTAGACATTTTATATAGTTGATTTGTAGGTATTCACATGTGTATTTATATTTATTCTCTAGACATGAACTTGTGAAACTGAAAACCATAAATTTTGGGGTGTTCTTGATACATATGTTTGCATTGCCTTCAAAACTGCACTTTCAAAGATTTTTTTTTGTTCAAAATCATGTCAAATAAGAAAAAAGTGAAAATATTTATCTTGCAAGTATAAAATGAAACCAGTGCATTAGTTTTGCAAGTATGAAAATATTTTCTTGACTTTAACAGTAGACTAAATTCTGATACAAAGATTTATAAAAGAAAATATGTGTAAAAAACATGAACTATGTCCTTGATAGCCATTTAACATTGACTTAAGATTTAGTTCATGTATCCATTTCAGTATGATACTGTTCACAAAAGCACAGGATCCAAAGTCAGGATTCCAGGAATAATATCCAACTCCACAACCAATAAGCTCTATTATTTGAGCAGAGTATCAGTTTTCTAATTTGTAGTGAGGTTGAAATATGATTTTTTCATATTTCAAAATCATATTTTGTTAACAATCCTGAGAGAATTGAATGAAATAACACCTAGAAACACATAGCAATAATTGTGAGCATTCAAAGAAATCAATAAAGAGTAACTATTATTAGTATTGATGGCCCTTGGTAAATACAGATGTTGGGTAAATTTACTTAGTATTCTGTATTTCAATTTGTATAAAATTTTGTACTACCCCAATAACAGGCAGCTTCTGAAATGGCTCATAATGGCCACAGCTTCCTTATGTTCAGGTATTTGTGTAATTCTATGCCCTTGAGCATAGGCTAGACCTAATGACTTTCTCAAAGCTAGTAGAAGATGGCAACAGTGGAGGGCTGTTTCACCCAAGATTAGGTCACACAAGTCTGTGACCTATGTCTTTACCACACTCTCATTCCTCTGGTTTGTTCACTTAATGAAGTCAGTCATCATATTGTGAGCTATCCTAGAGAAAGGTCCACATGGAGTGAAACTGAGGGAAGCCTCTGAGGAATTGAGGTTCTTTGTCCAATAGCCAGTGAGGAACTGTATCCTGCCAACCACCATATGAGTGACCTTGTAAGCTGATTCTCCCCAGAGTTCTGAGATGCCTGCAGCCCCAGCTGACACCTTATGTGCAGCTTGGTGAAGGTCTCTGGTCTAAGTCATGCTTTGATTCCTGACCCACAGAGATGGTGAGACACTAAATAGTGTTGTTTTAAACCAGTAAACTGTGGGGCAATTGTTACACAGCAATAGATAACTAATACAATCCTTTTCAGCTCTAGAATTTTATGAAATTAATGATTAAAAAACATCTTTTCAACTTATCTTTTCTTAATTATAGGTGTTTATGTGTTTTGTAAGGAACTCTTCATTGAAAGAAAGGAATTTTCCTAAAAGTTTATTATACAAGTGTTATATACATTTATTAAAAAGTTTGGGAGTTAGTTACTTCTCATATTAGCATTTGGGAGGCAAGTCATTTGAGTAAAATTTTTAAACTTTGTTCCCAGTCATTTTTTACAAAATATATTCTTCTTACTTAATATAGAAAATTATTAAATACATTTTGTTATTAATTTTAACAATTTGCTTTCTCTAAGTCATAAATTATATAATTAACAGCAATAGAAATATAATCACCTAGTGGCTTAATATATACACATAAATGTTTATTTAATGGATTTTTAAAAATTTTAGTAAGTAAATAAACATAGCTTTCAAACAATATAAAATGGCCTATTCTACAGTTTTGTTCCAAGAAAAGATCCTCCCAAATTCACAATTTTGGATGTGTTTCAATACTATACTAAGTGGAACATATTAATAAACCATTTGGCAAAGAGGAACAAAGAATTCTGTGCTTTAGTATGCCAAATACTGCTCCTCTTGGCTATCCTAACTTAAGGGAAGAAGTTTCTATGGGAATTGTTTAATAATTTAGTGAGTGATAGAAGTATTTTGGAAAGAACACTCAGAAACAGAGCATTTAATGGCCAGTAAAGAATATGGGAATGAGAATAGCTTGCAGAATGGATACCATAAATAAGAAATAAGAAAGATTTCTGGACTTTTTCTTAAAACTAAATAAATGAAAATTCATGTTGTGTCAGAATTAAGTTGATTTATATTCAATGGGAAAATTTAAGAGTCAAAAATGAATGAGCTCAGCTTTCTGCCATAGCTAATACTTCATGATAGATAAGAATAAAAGTTATTTCTTCTATCCTATTAGGTGACTACTCCTATTGTGGTTGATTTAAAGACACATAAACTGCTAAACAACACTTTAGGCAGAACTGTTTATTCCAATTGCTAAATCTATAAAGTATAAACATAGGAAGCTATTAAGAACTTAGCTATGCAATAAGCCAAATTAGATATTTTCAAGCCAATAAACTTACTTTGTGCCCAGAATTATGCAAATGTGTTTGCTACATTGATCTAATTAATCAGATGCTGATATTTGCCAATTTAGGAATAGTCATCTTATATATATCCTATACATATGAATATCAGCTTGTACTAGAAGAGAAAACAAGTCATCCCAAAAGATTTAGAGGATGGGGAACATCCTCAGGTCAGAGATATCCCTGTTCAGTTATAATGAGGTAATCTCACTGCCCAAATCTTTAGCAAGTATCTAAGCAAAGGTACAAATCCTGTTACCTGCTGTAGCAGATCAGCACTTACATTGAATTGTATGATAATGGGATCATATGGGTTTCCCTGAAAGCCAAACTACCTTTTGTTACATTGTTTATATGAAGTAATGTATTTTAGTTCCAAATAACTGACTCTGAATACATACATACATACATAGGTTTTGGAGCGGAATCTGTTTGTTAGTTGGGACCTGCCTGCAAGTGCCAAATATGTCCTTTGCTTTTAGCTTTGTGAGCACAGTCATTGACAGACAATCACTGGGATTGTTTCCCCTGGAACCTGGAGAGTACATGCATTCTCCTATCTTAATGTGGTTGAAGAACCGAGATGCTGGACAGAGCATGCTCAATAAAGTCTTAAAATATAAGGTAATCTGTAGGTTGAAAGCTACAATATCTTTAATATTTTAAAAAAGATAATGAATTCTGAATCACTAATCTCTCTGCAAGTTAAATATAATATTTTCCCCTTGAATAATATCAAGTAAAAAACCCTGCAGTTCAATTTGTCTTTCTCATTTTGAACAAATTAAAAAGGAGTTTTGGGTGAGTCAGTGACAGCTATATTCTCTGGAATAAAATGCACCCTTTCAGTGAGCCTGGGTGTTAGGCATCTCTGACCTGTTGGAGCTGGCAAATTGAATGAGTCCTCCAAATAAAATTATATACAGAAAACAAATATATAAATATATGAAACAAATATGTCAAAGTATATATTTGGTTTTTCTGGTTAAATTGGCTGGTAAGGAGCTAAACCTGTGGTTAAGCCACTGGCTTTCTTTCTTCTGCATGGTATTTATTTATTTATTTATTTAATGTTATATTACTCACCACACACTACATCATTAGTTTGCATATAACACCCAGTGCTCCATGCAATCTGTGCCCTCCTTAACATCCAACACCTGGCCAACCCATTGCCCCACGATCCTCCCCTCTGAAACCCTGGAGTCCATAGTCTCTCATGGTTCGTCTCCCAATCTGATTTCCCCTCCTTCATTTTTCCCTTCCTTTCCTAATATTCTCCATGCTATTACTGATGTTCCACAAATAAGTGAAACCATATGATAATTGACTTTCTCTTCTTGACTTATTTCACTTAGCCTAATCTCCTCTAGTCCCATCCATGTTGCTGCAAAAGTTGGGTATTCCTCCTTTCTGATGGCTGAGTACTATTCCATTGTATGTATGAGCCACATCTTTTTTTTTTTATTCTATATTTATCTTTATTTTTTCCCTGTTGTGTGTTTTTTGTGTGTTATGTCACTTACCATAAAATATATCATTAGTTTTTGATGCAGTGTTTCAAAATTCATTGTTTATATGCAATACCCAGTCTTCCATGCAATACGTGCCCTCCTTAATAACCACCATCAGGCTCACCCATCCCCCCACCCCTCCCCTATAAAACTGTCAGTTTGTTTCTCAGAGTCCACAGTCTCTCATCTTCTTTATCCATTCGCCTGTTGAAAGGCATCTTGGCTCTTTCCACAGTTTGCCTAATTTGGACATTGTCGCTATGAACATTGGAGTGCATATGGCCCTTCTTTTCACTACATCTGTATCTTTGGGGTAAATACCCAGTAGTTCAATTGCTGGGTCATATGGTAATTCTATTTTTTTATTTTTTTGAAGAACCTCCACACTATTTTCCAAAGTGTCTGCACAAACCTGTATTCCTACCAACAGTGTAAGAATATTCCCCTTTCTCCACAACTTCTCAAACACTTCTTGTTTCTTGCCTTGTCAAGTTTTGCCATTTTAACTTTATAAGGTGGTCTCTCAGTGCGGGTTTGATTTGAATTTACTTGATAGCTAATTACAATGAACATTTTTTTCATATATCTGTTAGCTTTCGTATGTCTTCTTTAGAGAAATGTCTGCTCAGGTCTTCTGTCCATTTTTTGACTTGATTATTTGATTTTTGGGGTGTTGAGTTTGACAACTTCTTTATAGATCTTGGCTATCAGCCCTTTGTCTGTAGTGTCATTTGCAAATATCTTCTCCCATTCCGTGGGTTGCCTCTTTGTTTTGTTGACTGATTCCTTTGCTGTGCAGAAGTTTTATACTTTGATGAAATCACAAAAGTTCATTTTTTGTTTCCCTTGTCTTTGGAGACATGTCTTGAAAGAAGTTGCTGTGGCCAATGTCAAAGAGTTTACTGCCTATGTTCTCATCTAGGATTTTGATGGATTCCTGTCTCACATTGTGGTCTTTCATCTATTTAGAGTTTATCTTTGTGTATGGTGTAAGAGAATGGTCAAGTTTCATTTTTCTGTATATAGCTGTCCAGTTTTCCCAACACCATTTATTGAAAAGACTGTCTTTCTTCCATTGGATATAGTTTTCCTGTTTTGTCGAGATTAGTTGACCTTAGAGTTGAAAGTTCATATCTGGGCTCTCGATTTTGCTCCACTGATCTATGTGTCTGTTTTTGTGCCAGTACTGTGCTGTCTTGGTGATCACACTTCTGTTATATAGCTTGAAATCAGCCAATGGGATGCCCCCAGCTTTATTTTTTTCAACATTTCCTTGGTAATTCAGGTTTTTCTCTGGCTCCATAAAAATTATAAGATTATTTGTTCCATCAACTTTGAAAAATGCCTTTGGTATTTTAATCAGAATGGCATTGAAAGTATAGATTTCTCTGGGCAGCACAGACATTTTATTTTAATTTTTTAAGATTTATTTATTTATTTATTTATTTATTTGACAGAGAGAGATCACAATTAGGCAGAGAGGCAGGCAGAGAGAGGGGGGAAGCAGGCTCCCTGCTGAGCAGAGAGCCCAATGCAGGACTTGATCCCAGGACCCTGGGATTATGACCTGAGCAGAAGGCAGAGGCTTTAACCCACTGAGCCACTCAGATGCCCCATCAGCATAGACATTTTAACAATGTTTATTCTTCGGATCCATGAGCATGGAATGTTTTTCCATCTTTATGTGTCTTCTTCAATTTATTTCAGGAGTCTTCTTTAGTTCCTAGAGTATAGATTCTTAACCTCTTTTGTTAGGTTTATTCAAAGATATCTTACGGATTTGGGTGCTATTGTAAATGGGATCAGTTCTCTAATTTCTCTTTCTACAGTTACACTGCTAGTGTATAAGAAAGCAACTGATTTCTGTGTACTGATATTGTAACCTGTCACATTACTGAATTGTTCTATGAATACTAGTAATTTAGGGATGGAGTCTTTTGGGTTTTCCACATAGAGTATCAAGTCATCTGTGAAGAGAGAGTTTAACTTCTTCTTTGCCAATTTGAATATCTTTTATTTTTTTATTTATTTATTTATTTATTTATTTATTTGTTGTTGTTGTCCAGTTCCTTTTGCTAGGACTTCTAGTACTATGTTGAACAATAGTGGGAAGAGTGGGCATCCTTGTCATGTTCCTGATCTTAAGGGGAAAAGCTCTCAGCCTTTCCCCATTTAGAATGATATTCACTGTGGGCTTTTTATAGATGGATTTTATTAAATTGAGGAATGTCCCCTCTATACCTACACTGAAGAGCTTTAATCAGGAAAGGATGCTGTATTTTGTCAAATGCTTTTTCTGCATCAATTGAGAGGACCATGCGGTTCTTGTCTCTTCTCTTATTTATGTGTTCTATCACTATGATTGATTTGCAAAAGTTAAACCATGCTCACAAACCAGGGATAAATCTCACCTGGCCGTGATGGATAATCCTTTCAATATACTGTTGGACCCTATGAGTTAAGATCTTGTTAAGAATTTTGGCATCCATATTCATCAGGGATATTGGTCTGATAATTGTATTTATTTCCTTGATATTAGTCATGATCTCTCCCCTTTCATTCATAATTTTATTAATTTGTATTCTTTCTCTTTTCTTTTTTTTTTAAGATTTTTATTTATCATTTATTTGACATACAGAGATCACAAGTAGGCAGAGGGGCAAGCAGAGAGAGAGGAAGGGAAGCAGGCTCGCTGCCGAACAGAGAGCCCGATGCGGGGCTTGATCCCAGGACCCTGGGATCATGACCTGAGCCGAAGGCAGAGGCTTAACCCACTGAGCCACCCAGGTGCCCCCTTTCTCTTTTCTTTTGGGTAAGACTGGCCAGTGGTTTCCCGACCTTATTAATTATTTCAAAGAACCAGCTTCTAGCTTTGTCAATGGGTTCTACTGTATTTCTGATTTCTAATTCATTGATCTCTGCTCTAATCTTAATTATTTTCCTTCTTAATCTATTCCCTACTTAGTCTATTTCCCTGTGCATGGATTAGGTTTAATTGTTGTTGATTCTCTAGATCTTTAAGGTATAAAGATAGTTTGTATATTTGGGATTTTTCTGTTTTTTGTTTGTTTGTTTGTTTGTTTGGCTTTTTTTTTTTTCATTTGTTTTGTTTTGTTTTAATGAAGCTTGGATAGCTATGCATTTCCCCCTTGGGACTGCCTTTGCCACATCCCATAGGTTTTGGTTCAATGTGTCTTTGCTCTCATTGGTTTTCATGAATTGTTTAAATTCTTGATTTCCTGGCTGATCCAAACGTTTTTGGTCTTAACTTCCAAGTGTTTGAATTTCTTCCAAACTTTTTCTTGTGAGAGTTCCAGTTTCAAAGCACTGTGGTCTGAGAATATGCAGAGAATAATCTTAAACTTTTGGTATTGGTTGAAACCTGATATGTGACCCAGTATGTGATATATTCAGGAGAAAGTTCCATGTGCACTTAGGAAGAATGAGTATTCTGTTGTTTTAGGGTAGAATGTCTTCTATTTATCTATGAGGTCCATCTGGTCCAGTGTGTCATTCAAAGTTCCCATTTCTTTGTTGATTTTCTGCTTAGATGACTTGTCTGTTGCTGAGAATGGACTGTTGAGGACTTCTACTATTAGCATATTATTATCAGTATGTCTTTATTTTGGTTAACAGTTGACTTATGTAGTTGGCTGCTCCCGTGTCAGGGACACAGATACTTACAATTGTTAGCTCTTTTTAGATCTACAATTGTTAGATCTAGATTCCTGTTGGATAGACCCTTTAAGAACAATATTGTGTCCTTCTGTATCTCTAACTACAGTATTTACCTTAAAATCTATTTGCCTCATATGAGAATTGCTACCTCAGCTTTCTTTTGAGTTCCATTGGTATGAAATACATTTCTCCACCCCTTCACTTTCAGTCTGAATGTATTTTTAGGTTCAAAGTGAGTCTCTTGTGGACAGCATATGGATGGGTCCTGTATTTTTATCCAATCTGTAACCCTGTGGGTTTTATGGGAGCATTTAGGCCATTCACATTGAGAATGACTATTGAAAGGTAAGATTTTATTGTTATTATGTTGCCTGTGAAGTCCTTATTTCTATAGATTGTCTCTGTGTATTTCTGTGTTTTATCAACCTTGGGGTCTTTCTCCTTTTATAGAGCCCCCTTAGTATTTCTTGCAGGATCAGCTTGTGGTTGCATATTCTTTCAGTCTCTGCTGGTCCTGGAAACTCCTTATCTCTCCATCCATTCTGAATGACAGCCTTGCCAGACAAAGAATTCTTGGCTGCATATTATTCTCATTTAATATCCTGAATATGTCTTGCCAGGCTTTTCTGGCTTTCCAAGTCTCTGTGGACAAGTCTGACATCATTCTGATGTTCCTCCCTCTGTATGTAAGGAATCTCTTTCCCCTAACTGCGCTTAGAATGGTTTCCTTGGTTCTAAGACTTGTGCATTTTATTATTACATGCTGGGGCATTGATCTGATCCCCTTGATCTTGGGAGGAGTCCTCTCTGCCTCTAAGACATGAGTGCTTGTTTACTTCCCCAGATTAGGGAAGTTCTCACTATGACTTTCTCAAATATGTCTTCTAGTCCTCTCTCTCTCTCTCTCTCTCTCCACCCCCTCAAGGATCCCAGTAATTCTGACACTGGAAGGTTTTATGGTATCATTTATTTCTCTGATTCTGTTTTCATGGATTTTAAGCTATTTGTTCCATGCCTCTTCCTGATCCTTCTTTTCTATCAGTTTTTCTTCAAGATCACTAATTCGTTCTTCTGCCTCATTTACCTTAGCTGTTAGAGTATCTAGATTAGATTGTGTCTCACTGATAGCATTTTTAAGTTGTGCCAGATCCACTCTCATTTATGCCCTGAGAGGATCTATGTTGTTATTAATAGCTTTCTCCAGTCTGACTATTGTTTTCACAACTGCTACCCTGAAGCCTATTTCTGACATGTTGCTTAGATCCCTATCCATTGGTTCTTTGGGAGAGGCCATTGTCTCTAGATCTTTTCTTTGTTGGGAATTCTTCCTCCTAATTATTCTGTTGAGTTATAATTGAGGATATGTACAGCCAAAAATAACCACAATCCAGGCAAAGTTCATCCTCTTGACTGATGATCCACTGCCCCCATAGAGATCCAGACATGTATAATTTAACATCTCAGGCTGATTTCATGGGTGTTCAGAGTAGCTGGACAGATTTCTAGCTAAATTCAGAGACCAGTTGAAAAGAAGTCTCCCACTCCTCAGCCACCTTGGGCCCTCCTCCTCTGTTACATGTTTTTAAATACTTACACTGAGCTTTCACCAAAAAATTAAAAATAAATATATAAAATAATTAAAACAGGGGAGGAGTCAAGATGGCGGAGAAGTAGCAGGCTGAGACGATTTCAGTCAGCAGGAGATCAGCTAGATAGCCTATCAAACCATTCCAAACACCTACAAATCCAACAGGAGATCGAAGAGAAGAAAAACAACAATTCTAGAAATGGAAAATCGACCACTTTCTAAAAGGTAGGACCAGCGGAGAAGTGAATCCAACGCGACGGGAAGATAGACCCCAGGGGGAAGGGCCGGCTCCCGGCAAGCGGCGGAGCACAAAATCAGGACTTTAAAAGTCTGCTCCACGGAGGGACATCGCTCCAGAGGCTAAACTGGGGTGAAGACCTCATGGGGACAGCGTGGACTCAGGTCCCACGGGGTCACAGAAGGATCAGGGGTGTCTGAGTGTCGCAGAGCTCACAGGTATTAGAGCGGGGAAGCCGGCTGCGGAGACAGAGCCGAGGTTTCCTAGAGCCGTGGTCTGTGACATGGGCTGGTTCTCTGTGACACGGGCCGGTGCTCTGTGCAAGGGGTCCCCACAAGATCCGGGGAGACTCCGACCCGGGAGAGCTCAGGGATCTACGGGGTTCGGAGACTCCAGGTGGGACTCTGCCAGAGACAGAGACATTTGGTCACAGGCTGGGTGAGCTCAGAGCGCTCCCAGAAGACAGTGAGATGGGACTAATTATGCACGATATTCCCCAGGCGCGGCCGGAGGCTGGGGAGACAGGAGTGATTAAACACTTTTCTCTGAAGGTGCACTGAAGACTGGGGCCCCTAGCTCTCCGCTCCTCCAAGCCTGAGATTGGGAGGCCGCCATTTTCATTCCCGTCCTCTGGAACTCTACAGAAAGAGTTCAGGGAACAAAAGCTCCCGAAAGCGAACCTGAGAGGATTACTCAGCCCAGCCCCTGGTAAGGGCGGTGCAATTGCGCCTGGGGCAGAGACACTTGAGAATCACTACAACAGGCCCCTCCCCAGAAGATCAACAAGAAATCCAGCCAAGACCAAGTTCACTTAACAAGGAGAACAGCGGATTCTTATCTGGACAAAATGACAAGGCAGAAAAACTCACCACAAAAAAAAAAACAGGAGGCAGGACCAAAGGCTAGGGACCTAATCAATACAGACATTGGTAATATGTCAGATCTGGAATTCAGGACGACGACTCTCAAGGTCCTAGCCAGGCTCGAAAAATGCATGGAAGATATTAGAGAAACCCTGTCAGGAGAAATAAAAGCCCTTTCTGGAGAAATAAAAGAACTAAAGTCTAATCAAGTTGAAATAAAAAAAGCTATTAATGAGGTGCAATCAAAAATGGAGGCTCTTACTGCTAGGATAAATAGGGCAGAAGAAAGAATTAGTGATATAGAAGACCAAATGACAGAGAATAAAGAAGCTGAGCAAAAGAGAGACAAACAACTAATGGACCACGAGGGGAGAATTCGAGAGAGAAGTGATGTCATAAGACGAAACAACATTAGAATAATTGGGATTCCAGAAGAAGAAGAAAGAGAAATAGGAGCAGAAGGTATACTGGAGAGGATTATTGTAGAGAATTTCCCTAATATAGCAAGGGGAACAAGCATCAAAATCCAGGAGGTGCAGAGAA
>ML109574.1:47601-60679 GCA_003697995.1 Taxidea taxus jeffersonii
GAAAATTCTCACCAAAATACTAGCCAATAGGATCCAACAGTACATTAAAAGGATTATTCACCACGACCAAGTGGGATTTATTCCAAGGCATCAGGGTTGGTTCAACATCCGCAAATCAATCAATGTGATACACTACATTAACAAAAGAAAGAACAAGAACCATATGATACTCTCAATAGATGCTGAAAAAGCATTTGACAAAGTGCAACATCCCTTCCTAATCAAAACTCTTCAAAGTGTAGGGATAGAAGGCACATACCTCAATATTATCAAAGCCATCTATGAAAAACCCACGGCAAGTATCATTCTCAATGGAGAAAAACTGAGAGCTTTTCCGTTAAGGTCAGGAACACGGCAGGGATGTCCGCTATCACCACTGCTATTCAACATAGTACTAGAAGTCCTAGCCTCAGCAATCAGACAACAAAAAGAAATTAAAGGCATCCAAATCGGCAAAGAAGAAGTCAAACTATCACTCTTTGCAGATGATATGATACTATATGTGGAAAACCCAAAAGGCTCCACTCCAAAACTGCTAGAGCTTGTACAGGAATTCAGCAAAGTGTCAGGATATAAAATCAATGCACAGAAATCAGTTGCATTTCTTTACACCAACAACAGGAAAGAAGAAAGAGAAATTAAGGAGTCAATCCCATTTACAATTACACCCAAAACCATAAGATATCTAGGAATAAATCTAACCAAAGAGGAAAAGAATCTATACTCAGAGAACTATAAAGTACTCATGAAAGAAATTGAGGAAGACACAAAGAAATGGAAAAATGTTCCATGCTCATGGATTGGAAGAATAAATATTGTGAAAATGTCTATGCTACCTAAAGCTATCTACACATTTAATGCAATGCCTATCAAAATTCCATCCAATTTTTTCAAAGAAATGGAACAAATAATCCTAAAATTTATATGGAACCAGAAAAGACCTCGAATAGCCAAAGGAATATTGAAAAAGAAAACCAAAGTTGGTGGCATCACAATTCCAGACTTCAAGCTCTACTACAAAGCTGTCATCATCAAGACAGTATGGTACTGGCACAAAAACCGACACATAGATCAATGGAATAGAATAGAGAGGCAGAGGACATGAACAGACATTTCTGCAAAGAAGACATCCAGATGGCCAACAGACACATGAAAAAGTGCTCCACATCCCTGGGCATCAGGGAAATACAAATCAAACCCAAATCAAAACCACATTGAGATACCACCTCCCACCAGTCAGAATGGCTAAAATGAACAAGTCAGGAAATGACAGATGCTGGCGAGGATGTGGAGAAAGTGGAACCCTCCTACACCATTGGTGGAAATGCAAGCTGGTGCAGCCACTCTGGAAAACAGCATGGAGGTTCCTCAAAAAATTGAAAATAGAGCTACCTTATGACCCAGCAATTGCACTACTGGGTATTTACCCTAAAGATACAAACGTAGTGATCCAAAGGGGCACGTGTACCCGAATGTTTATAGCAGCAATGTCCACAATGGCCAAGTTATGGAAAGAACCTAGATGTCCATCAACAGATTAATGGATAAAGAAGAGGTGGTATATATATATACAATGGAACACTATGCAGCTATCAAAAGAAATGGAATCTTACCATTTGCGATGACATGGATGGAACTAGAGCATATTATGCTTAGCGAAATAAGTCAACTGGAGAAAGACAACTATCACATGATCTCCCTGATATGAGGAAGTGGAGATGCAACGGGGGTGGGGTGGTAGGAAAAGAAAAAAATGAAACAAGATGGGATCGGGAGGGAGACAAACCAAAAGAGACTCTTAATGTCATAAAACAAACTGAGGGGGGTGGGGGGGGGGGGGGGGGGGGGGGGGGGGAGGGGGGTGGGGTTACATTATATGTTTAAATTTAAAAAAAGCTTAAATTTAAAAAAAAAGAAAGAAACAGTAAAAAAATAAATAAATAAAAATAAATAAAACAGGTGAATTTATTTTATCGTGGGCTACTAATAAAGAGCTATTTATGCCATTTATCTTCTTGAGTACTATAAGTGGGAAAATTACATGAAGCATTGATGGACTATGGGGTAAAATCCTCTTCTAAGTAGGTCACTTCAAGAACAGTCATATTTTCCTATTAGAAATCAACACACAAGGGCTCCTGGGTGGCTCAGTGGGTTAAAACCTCTGCTTTCGGCTCGGGTCATGATCCCAGAGTCCTGGGACCTAGCCCCGCATCAGACTCTCTGCTCACCGGGGAGCCTGCTTCCCCTGCTCTCTCTCGCTGCCTGCCTCTCTGCCTACTTGTGATGTCTGTCTGTCAAATAAATAAATAAATAAATAAATAAATAAATAAATAAAGGAAATCAACACACATTTCTGGACTGCTGTCTATATTTTTACAAAGTAATATATCAACACCATAGTTTTCATTGTTTATTCATAATTTTCTTGTCCTAAAATCAATATTTATCAGGACTGCAACATACAAATCATATCAAAGAGTTCTTCATCTCTCTAAACCAGATCTATTCCCAAAATGAAAGCTCAGACAGAGCTCCCCTAAAACAAATAAGAATGCTGGCTACAATGAGTCAAAGAAAATATTATTGTAAACCTTCTGCTATAATGAGATGAAAGAGACTGTACCTTGAGAAGAGCTAGTGTTGTTTTCTGTCAGAACATTTCTTAAAGATGACTTTTGGATCTACTTTATAAACTTGTACTTTTTTTCCTCCAAAAAGAGTCACAATAAAGAGAAAATAGAAATTGGATTCTTGGGGCACCTGGGTGGCTCATTTGGTTAAATGTCTGCCTTTAGCTCAGGTCATGATCTCAGGATCCTGGGATGGAGTCCCACACTGGGATCCCTGTTCAGTGGGGAGCCTGCTTCTCCTTCTGCCCCTTACCCTGCTTGTCCTCTCTCTATATTTCTCTTTCTCTCAAATAAATAAATAAAATCTTTTAAAAAGAAGTAGATTCTCCTTTGCTTGCAAATGTCAGTAATGACTAGCTAAATACATGTAACTCACTCGTCTTCATAATAGGGCCCAATATTCAATTTAAGGATAAAGTTTAGGAAGCCCACTCTATGATGTTACTTTTCAAATATTGCCCAGATATTGTTACTCACTAAAAAGTGGCATCAGTTTTTCATTTACATTCTTTGACTTAATAATATAGCTAGTGAATTTTATGAATATATGTACAAATACCTGTGTATATTTTAACACCACAAAAATAGAAGTTTTATTTGAAGTAAATTTCTATAAAATTCCAATTTTTTTAAATGAAGACACTTCCATGTCAAAAAAAAAAAAATGGATCATCTCTTCCCTAAGCTAATATACAGTGAAAAAATCTACTCTTACCAGACATTACTCTTTGTATCTCCCTTAAATACTACTCTTGACCTTCATTTCAGGTCTAGAGAGCCAGACATTGAGATATATAACAGTGATAAGAACACCACCTTTCTGGGGAAAAATAGGGTGAGGATGGTTGTAATGCTAGGTGCATGCTCACTGGAAAGAAACAATGCCTAAGAAAAGAGTCACTTTCCTGGTAAGAAAAGCAAGGAAATTGTTTCCAGAAATTGGTATAATAGAAAAAAAAATTCACAAAGTCTAAAGTATTTGACACAGTGATGGGAACCACATCTGCAATGTTACAAGGAGGGATGAACACACTGGAGGGCATGGCTGGGGATGAGCAAAAGAAGAGAGGGCATGTGGCACATTTTAAGAGATTCCACACTGCACACTATTGTTGAGGCATCCTGTTTCAGACTGCACAGAGGCTAAAGCAGCTTCCCATGCTCCTGACCAATGACTGGATCCCACTCATGGCTGAAGGAGTGCTACAGTGGAGCAACCCTGAGTCATGTGCAAAAACAGTAGTGAAGATTATTCCTGGATCATGGGGACTATACCAAGATACTCAGAGCAGTTAGCAAGGGATTTCCACTACCCCAACCCAGGAGTAAGGAAACCATTAGGAAAGATAGGAGATAGAAGTACAGAAACATTGTGAATCCTCCATCATGTTTTTGTTCCGAAATGTGATGGACAAAGGCAAAGAATAGTCACTGGACTCCTAATTTTCACCCAGCCTACATGAAGAAAACCTGATGATAACACTTCCAATTTATACTTACTCCTCTTCAGTAATTCAACCAAATCCTTTATTCCTGTAATGCAGATAGACTTTTTCATGTCCTATCTTAGGAAACAATTTAGCCCACTGTGGGAAAAGCACTACCTGAGGTCCTCCCACAGAGTCGAACTCATCTGCTAGGAAGATTCAGTGCATAACCCACACCTCCAGCCCCTGTTCCTTTAGTCCTTCTTGGATCTTCCTTGTGTAAGAACTTGTTCCAGATCTCTTCTCTGACTGATGGTTCTCATTCTCCATCCTCCTTGGCCCAATAACTGGCATTCATGACAATAAATTGTCCTTGGCAAGATACCAATGGGTGTACTGGCCACCGCAGAATCTGTATTAGGAAAGGATGATTACCCCCTGCCTCTGATGTCCTGGCTTCTCAGATTCTTGAACTCTACTCTTTCATCCATATGATCTTCATGCCACTGCAAACATACAGTCACGTAGTCATATTTTAAACCAGGGGTCAACAAAGTACGACCCATGGGCCAAATCCAGCATGCACTTTGTTTTTATAGAGCCCACAAGATGATAGATTTTATATTCTTAAATAGTTACATTTAATATGGTTATGTAAGTTCCAACATTATATCTTCACTTTTGCTTGTTGGCCCACAAAGTTTAAAATATTTACCTACCCCTTTAAGCAAAGTTGTTGTCCCTACTCTAGACCTTACTGTTTCCAAAAACTACAGTCCCTTCATAGTCTCAATTTCAAAGAAGTCATGCTTTGGTCCCCACTTGCAATACTTCCTGTTTACTCACTCTATAATCTTGCCTCCCCAAATCATTATGTTTCACCAGGACCACCAACCAAATGATATTATTACCACCATTCCAAAGTGTCTCACTTCTCTACTACAATGTATTAACTTAATGAGTATTTGTTGGCTTAACGATTTGAATAAATATATACACCTCACATTCAAAGTTTCAGATTCCTTCATGAGTCCCATTGTCTGCAGTCAACTTCACTGAACCATTCTCTAGTATGAACTTTCTCATTCCTCCTTCTCTCACCCCAAAGCAACATGCCTACCCTTATTTGTCCTTCCTGGGTACAGGCAATCTGTGCCTAGAATATAACAGCTGAAAAATAAAGCTATGCTACAAGTAGCAGTTATCCAATTTGAATAAATGTTACAAACCAGGAACTTAAAATAGTGTCTTATTTGATCCTCTCAACAACTCTGCAAGATAAGTATTATTCATATTTTAGAGATGAAGACAATTAGCCTGCAAGAGGTTAATGGCTCAAATCCACATGGCTTGTAAGTACTGGAGTTCCAGCTGAGACCTTAGATGTTTCCATTGTGCCCTGTGCTGTACATATCAAACATTGACGAAGGAGCAGAGTTAGCAAGGTCATATTAGCCATATTAGGCTTAGAAGGTGGTTTATATACCATTAGATAAAAGGGTTAAAGTGGTCTTGTTCTGTTCCTTGAATCATAGCACCTAAGAAACCTATGGAATGGTAAATAATCCAGACTCACTCTCCTGGCTTTTATGTGCCACCGATTCAAAGTTCTTGTAAAGGCAGTATATGTCCAGACCACTCCTTTTTTTTTTTTTCTCCCAAGGATTACTGTATATCAAGAAATTCAGTTGTATTCCATAACTTCACCATTTTCTAGCTGAAAAAGCATGATGTCTTGATGAGAAGATCTTCCCACTAAACCATGGAGGAGCCCCTTCTTACTTCCTTACAAAAATAAAGAGAATGTTGAACTTATAGGGAAAGAAGTCACTTACTATGATAATTCAACTAAGGTTAAATTTATTTTTCATTAATAGCTTACTGAATTTTCTCACCTTCTCCTCATCAAGAGTGATTAATATAGTTCTCTCTTCTTCTAGCCCTAAGGTTTTCTAATAGGACTAATGAGTTCCAATGAAGAAATTCATATCTGAAATAAAGTTGGTACTTTATTATGTTATGGTTGTAGTTAAAGTACTGAGCATGGCCTACAAAATGTATTATTCATATTATTGCTTTTTTCAAGGATCTCTCTCTTTTAAAAAACAAATAAAACAAAGTTAGCCTGTACTTCCCAGTGTCTCCACTGCATTGTCTGCTATACCTCAACCCTCTTTAAGAGTTTGTAACTTTTCTACAAATGTCTGCTACGTCTTGTGCCACTGACATTCTCTTGCTTTCTCCATCTTTGCCATGTCCAGTTGGGCATTTAGATTCAGTGACCCACTTTCTCCACTGAGCTTCATCTGACATGTGTTTCTTTATAGCTCTAAGTTGGATAGTCCAGTAATACATTCTAATTTTAGAATAAGAACCATTTCTCTCTGTGTACTTCCCCAACTCTATTCACTCTAAATTTTCCTTGTAAAATTAGAGTGAAAAACTCTCTACAAACATAAAAGATGCCCTCTGCAGGCAGAGGACTGAGGAATTTCCTCAAAGGATCCTTTTTTTACAATAACACTGTACCATAAAAAGACTCTCAAACAGGGGCGCCTGGGTGGCTCAGTGGGTTAAAGCCTCTGCCTTCGGCTCAGGTCATGATCTCAGGGTCTGGGATGGAGCCCCAGATCAGGCTCTCTGCTCAGCAGGGAGCCTGCTTCCTCCTCTCTCTCTGCCTGCCTCTCTGCCTACTTGTGATCTCTGTCAAATAAATAAAAAATCTTAAAAAAAAACCACTCTCAAACAGTTCTGTGAAATAAATAATATTGTTTCCATTTGTACAAATGAAGTAAGCAACTAAAGAACAAAAAGATTTGAATATGTTGCTCAAGCTCACATAGCTAATATGTGTCAGATCAGAGATTCAAATTCAGCCAATCTTACTTCAGTGATTGTTCAACCACTAAATGATATACTGTTTTAGGAATGTTAATCAGTGTTAGGCTTCTTTGTGAGGTTTGTGTTAATTTTCCTTGGCATAAGCCAAGGGCCTTCCTAAAAACAGACCTCATTAAAATATGATGTATTTTTCTCCCCACTAAGTGGACATGTATGTCCACTTAGAGACAAACTTTCAAATTCCCTGGAAAAAACTTTTGTTGCTACCCAAAGAATTCTTCCCAACCTTCATGTTAATTTTTCCATCTAGCCTTATTGCCTTACCTTCTGACTTGGAAATATGCAAAAAACACAAATATGTACTTCTAAACTAATATATCTCCTGTTACATTACCCTACCACAATGTCTGTCGTATAATAAGCACTTACTAAATATTGCTTTCATATAAAAGCAGTTTTGTGGAGAGTTTTTTATGAGGGAAGGGACAAAGATCACTAATTTTCAGAGGCTACTGTGGAGACTAGTTCCAAATTGAACCAAATGGGTGCAGTGAAAGTATTTATAAATTTGCATATCCATGGCATTTGTAAATTTATATATTTAAATATTTTAGTATTAATAAAATTTATTTGTAAGTAACTGGATTCTAAGTCTTTTGTCTTGCATACTATATGTCTTTGTATCAAAAATAGAAAGTCTGTTCCTCTTTGCACAGAAAGTATTTTGTTGGTGATATTGAGCTGTGTGATGTTTTCAACCCCTTGTATGTCAAGAGGATACTGGGGACAGAGACAAAATTTGAGAGGAAGTTCACTTTCCACAGCAAAAAAAAAAAAAAAAAAAATTGTTCAATATATGTAGTTCAACAACTCAGGCTTCATACATACTGCCACAAATAAGACATATAGTTTTTGCAAGTTAAAAATGTTTTATAGTTTTGAAATCATAGTTTGACTAAAATTTGAATACTATGACTTGGAGGGAAAGAGACCTCTACCCAAATGCAACAATCTCCTAAAAACCACAAAAATTTATCACCACTTCCTTTCTTTTGTTCAGGTCTTCCAAAACACCTCAGCTCTCTTGGCTAGACAGCATCTGCATCCCTCAGTCCTAAGTTATTGATGAAAAAAAAAAAGTGCCACAAAGTGTGTGTTCCTGTGCATTAGAATGACTTTAGAGTACACACATACACACACACACACACACACACACGAACCTGGGTTAGGGTAATTGTTTTTATTTTGTGGAAAACATACATAATTGTAATGTTGTTTACTTTGCCAAGTGCCATGTCTAATCATTCTCAAAGAAATCTTTCAGCTGCTGTTGGAAAGCAGGCTTGCTTATATAGTTGCTCTTTTACTGCTGCTAGCAACAAGCCCAGTTTACCTTCTCAACACATAACTGCAGTGCCTATACTTGAAATTTTTTATGAAAGAGACAGCCTGTTCTCTTGTGTATTTGTGAGTGGTGTGTGTGTGTATGTGTGTGTATGTGTGTGTGTGTTTTTCCTTGACCTACTTTAACTCCTAGGGAAATCAACAACCACTTAAAACAACCAACCAATTTCTTCTCTCCAACTTTCCTTTCTAAGAAACAAAATTCAGCTGCAGCTGCTTTACTTTTGCAAAGTTCTATTATAGTTAAAGTTCATGTTGAATGAGCAAATGCATTTCTAGAAAGAGTTAATTTGTTTTCTGGAATTTTTGTACAATATAGCACACTAAAATATTGTTCTTTTGCTGTATGCATGCATATCTATAAGGGGAAATATTTCTTCAGCTTAGATGTTTATGTTCTTCTCACACTGAGGAACTTTTTTTTTTTGAACCACACACAGACTGGAGCTACAATGACAATGTGCTATGTCTAAGTAATGATTATGTAGTGTCTTCTAACAATTCTTAAATCCATAAAAATTACCAAAAACATTTCCCCCCAGATTCCAGATTTCTCTAACTTAGCAAATCATGACATATATATATCTTAGAGGGTGATTCTGATCTTCAGGCAGGCATGAGGAAATAACAAATCTAAGGTACTGGACTTAAGTAGAAACTGAATTGAAATCCAAACAAGGAACAACCCACTTCCCAGGCTTCTTTAAAATGCCTGAGTTTCAGTGAGTAGACATCTATTAGAGCACAGATCATGTATTATCATCTTTTTTACCATTGTATATCTTGGGCCCGAGTGTCAAGTAAATTTTTTTTGAAGAAATAAAGGAGAAAGGAAGAAAATAAGGAAGAAAGGGAAGGAGAATGGGAAGCAGAGAGAGGGAAAAATGTGTTAACTATTTTTGTCATTGTTCTTTCTAGATGATTTATTGGTAGATAATACAGGGCGGCAACTATAGATCAAGTGTTAGACAACACACCGTGTTCCAGGAAGCAGGCTTTGAGTCGGTTAGCTGTGTAACTCTTTTATTGGGAAGTAATAGCAGTGAAAGAAAAGGGAAGAAGAAGGAATGACTAGCTCTGACAAAGACTCTCTGCACCCAAGAGGAAGCTCCAGCATAAAGGTTGTCTGTTAGAGGAGTGCCATTTTGGTGCAAATGGCTAGGCTCTTAGACCACCACCTTGTTCAATCATGGGTTGACAACCATTCCAAGAAGAGTGTTACCTCAGCTTGAAATCTGAGACTAACCATGAAGAAGCTAAAGACCAGAAGCTGTTGGATAACCACCCTCATAAAAGCTAGCATGTCCTTTCTTGAAGGAAAATCTGGAAATACATGTCTATATCATCTGCATAAGGTAAGAACTAATTTCTTTCACTCCAGAAAGCAACATAAGAAAAAAGTCAACTTCTTCCTATCAAATTGCCAGCACCAAACATGGGAAAAAAAATTTTTCTGTGGAAAGGAGGACTCCAGCTGAGGTACCTAGCCATTCATCAGCCTCTGCACTATATTTTTCTGTCTCTACTGTTCTTATTAGGGGCTTTCACAACAAATGCATTTGTGAAAATTTAGCACTGGAAATATAATATTGATCAAAATGTTAATGAAAAAAGATAAAAATCCATTTCTCACAAAGAAAAAGAAAATAAGGCATTCAAATGGGTATTATGTGGCAAGCCAAAAAATGATTTAATATCTTTGTTTTTTCTTTTGCCTCCTTTCTGTGGGTTTCCATGGGAATCTTTGTAGAGCAACTGACTACAGCTGAATCTATATGTGCTCTAAATGAATCAGTTTCAATTAAAGCATTGCTGCATCTGCTCCTTGAGGCTCATGAAAAATAATCAGCTTGAATTTATCAAACGATTAATATGTACCCAAGATTATGCAAAACATCTTTGAAAATTAAAAAGCCAAGGAAACTCTTGTCTGTGTTCCCTCATGGCAATAGGAAATGAAGCCAGATGCATGTTCATTAAGGTGAAAAACATGAATACCTTAGTTTATTTTTCCATGCCTCTATTTACACACTCTCTACCACCACCCCAACTGGGATGGCTTTCTCCAGTTCCAGGAAACTGCTAGGTTTGGAGTAGTTGAAAATGGAAGTTAAAAGAATAATATTGTAGATATTCAAGCAGTAAATAATTTAGTATTTCAATCACCCAATGAATATAAATTGGTTCTATAATTTATGATTTTAGAATATTTATATATATATATATATATTATATATATATTTATATATATATCATAAATATATATATATTTATGATATTAGAATATTTATAATTTTAGAATCCCAGGACATAGGAAATAACAGTAGAGACAATGACCCTCTCTTCAATTAACTTATATGTGATAATGGTAATTATTAGTATTTTGAAGAATTATAAGGACAAAGAATTAAATGAATAAGAAATATTATAAAGATTAAATAAGGTGGAGTCAAGAAGCAGGTAGGTTTTATTTATGATGTCCAAGAAAAGCATTTTGAGGAGTCATAATTAGAACTGAGTTCTGAGACGTGATGAAATAATCAAGTGAAAATATAGTGGGAGGATAGTCAAAAGAGAAGAAAGAAAAAGAAAAAATAAAAGTTTCTCAAATGGAAGTAAGTTTAATCTGTTGTAGAAATATGCCATCTACTAGAAATATAATTGCAGACATAAAAAATTTAAAAGTTTCTACAAGTCACATTTAGAAAGCAAAAGAGAAAGTGATTAAATTACATGAATATTTAATTTTGCTTTATTTTACCTAATATAGCCAAATAATAGATTTTGTATGTGTTACTGATGAAAAAATTAATGAGATATTTTATATTAATTTGTATACTGTCTTTGGAATGTGGGATCTATTTTATACTCACAGAACAAATTAGGCTAGAATATTAGAATACTTTAAGTGATCAGTGGTTACTTATGACTAATAGCTATCATATTGGACCCTGCAGTTCTATAGATTGAAAAAGACCAATGTCTCTGAAAGGTGTCTAAAGAAAGGAATAGATCAAGGAGAATTTGAAGGGAGAGATAATATATAGATTAAATAGGGCCTTCTAGGCAGTGGCAATAAATTTAGACCATATTCCAATTACTGTGGAAGGTCACTAGAAGATTTTAAGCAGGAGATGGACATGATGTGGCCCCTGCTTATTTTAGTCCATTCAAGCTGCCATGCCAAATATCACAAATAGGTAGCTTATACACAACAGAAATTTATTTCTTACACTTCTGGAAGCTGGAAGTCCAATATCATAGTTCTTGCATGGATGGGTTAAGACTGTCTTTCAGATTGCACACTTCTAGTTGTACCCTCACATGGCACAGGAGGGACTAGGGAGCTCTGTGGAATATCTTTTATTTTATTTTATTTTATTACTATTCTTTTATTTAAGCTTTTTTTTTTATTTAAACATGTAATGTAACCCCACCATCATCTCCCAACGCCTCACCCTCCACCCCCCTTAGTTTGTTTTATGACATTAAGAGTCTCTTTCGGTTTGTCTCCCTCCCGATCTCATCTTGTTTCATTTTTTCTTTTCCTACCACCTTAACCCCCACCCCCGTTGCATCTCCACTTCCTCATATCAGGGAAATCATGTGATAGTTGTCTTTCTCCAGTTGACTTATTTCGCTAAGCATAATATGCTCTAGTTCCATCCATGTCGTCACAAATGGTAAGATTTCATTTCTTTTGATGGCTGCATAGTGTTCCATTGTATATATATACCACCTCTTCTTTATCCATTAATCTGTTGATGGACATCTAGGTTCTTTCCATAACTTGGCTATTGTGGACATTGCTGCTATAAACATTTGGGTACACGTGCCCCTTTGGATCACTATGTTTGTATCTTTAGGGTAAATACCCAGTAGTGCAATTGCTGGGTCACAAGGTAGCTCTATTTTCAATTTTTTGAGGAACATCCATGGGGTTTTCCAGAGTGGTTGCACCAGCTTGCATTCCCACCAATGGTGTAGGAGGGTTCCCCTTTCTCCACATCCTCACCAGCATCTGTCATTTCCCGACTTGTTCATTTTAGCCATTCTGACTGGTGTGAGGTGGTATCTCATTGTGGTTTTGATTTGTATTTCCCTGATGCCCAGTGATATGGAGCACTTTTTCATGTGTCTGTTGGCCATCGGGATGTCTTCTTTGCAGAAATGTCTGTTAATGTCCTCTGCCCATTTCTTGATTGGATTATTTGTTCTTTGGGTGTTGAGTTTGCTAAGCTCTTTATAGATTTTGGATACTAGCCCTTTATCTGATATGTCGTTTGCAAATATCTTTTCCCACTCTGTCAGTTGTCTTTTGGTTTTGTTGACTGTTTCCTTTGCTGTGCAAAAGCTTTAGATCTTGATGAAGTCCCAATAGTTCATTTTTTCAATTGCTTCCTTTGCCTTTGGCGTTGTGCCTAGGAAGAAGTTGCTGCGGCTGAGGTCGAAGAGGTTGCTGCCTGTGTTCTCCTCAAGCATTTTGATGGATTCCTTTCTCACGTTGAGGTCCTTCATCCATTTTGAGTCTATTTTCGTGTGTGGTGTAAGGAAATGGTCCAACTTCATTTTTCTGCATGTGGCTGTCCAATTTTCCCAACACCATTTGTTGAAGAGGCTGTCTTTGTTCCATTGGATATTCTTTCCTGCTTTGTCGAAGATTAGTTGACCATAGAGTTGAGGGTCTATTTCTGGGCTCTCTATTCTGTTCCATTGATCTATGTGTCTGTTTTTGTGCCAGTACCATACTGTCTTGATGATGACAGCTTTGTA
>ML109575.1:1534-40189 GCA_003697995.1 Taxidea taxus jeffersonii
TTTTTTTTAATTTAATTTTACTCTTTCAGTATTCCAAGATTCATTGTTTATGCACCACACCCATTGCACCATGTAATACGTGCTCTCCTCATTACCCACCACCAGACTCATCCATCCCTTTACCCCACCTCCCTTCCAAAACCCTTAGTTTGTTTCTCAGAGTCCATAGTCTCCTAATGCAAATAAGCTGTGGTGAACAAAATATCAGAATGTGTTATTGGTTCTACCTTTTGCCTTGGGCTCCATTATGGCCTGGCATGGCACTGATCACAACTACACCAATGAAAAGAGAATAACATTTTGCCCTCTTGAGTCTCAGTTTTATTTCTCTTATCTTTCTTACAAGTTAAGTCTATTTCCTTGACATTTATTTTTCTTGAATCTGTTTTGGAATAGCAATGCTTACAAATTTAATTCTATATGGTTACCAGTGACTTCCTAATTCAGAGCAAACTGGGTGATGATATACAGCAAAGAACGTCCTCACTGAATGGACTGATGGTTCCTGCCAAAACCATCTAGGAGTGCAGATAAAAGGGAGATGATTCATTTCACAGGAAAAGCCTAACAATTTTGGAATAATCATATAAAAAAAAAGCGGTAGGGCATCAGAATAAAGTTCAGTGCAGCTAAGAAAACATTTTTCTCCTGTTACTGTCCCTCCCCCCACCCCCGACCACTCTTGACCTCTCTTAGCAACCCTGATGTTGACTGGCCCCTCCTGGTTGAAACCTCTTCTAGGATACCCAGCTCTCAAGGCTGCCTCCTACCTCTCAGCCGTGGCCCTCTGTCTCTTGTTTCTACTGCTTCTGTCTCCCATTTCCTCAAGGAAAGAGTGGTACAAGTCTCAGTCCTCAGAAATCCTACTCATCTTTTCCATTGATGACTGTTTCATTCACCCTCACAGTTCCATTTTTACCCCTCCAGAAACCCTTCCAGAAAATACGTCTCCAATCCTGGACTTTTCTAGTAGGTCTTATATTTGTCCCTTCATCTCTGCTCCAGTTCCTACCTTCATGTACAGCCCTATCATTCCATACCCAGGCCTAGTAGTTAGGATATAAAGGGTGATTGTGTGGTTAGTTCCCAAAGTTCTTTCTTTCTTTGTTTTGTGGAAAGATACCGATATTTTATTCTCTTCAGAGAAGCTAATTATGATAAAACTTTATTTGGATATCTCTTAAAGGGAAATAGTATGTTAGATGCATTGTTTGCGAAAGGTCCTGAAAATATTATGAACAAAAAGCCTACGATAGGGACCTTCACTTTCTAACAGGCCCATTATCTGGTGGGGGAATATGAATTATTACAAGCTTATTACCTCAAAGAAACTAATGGTCATTTGAGGGGATTTGCTTGGCAAACCTCTCTCTTTGCTTGTTTTTAAACTGTTTATCTTGGAGAATTTCAAACCATACAATGTCTAAAAAACGTATAAAAAATAATTCAATGAATTCACTGTTCTTGTTACTCAGCTTCAACAATTATGGACTCATAACTAATCTATAAAAATGTATAAAAACATAATGTATAAAAATATATAAAATGTATAAAATATGTATAAAAATAATGTATAAAAATAATTTAATGAATTCACTGTTCTTAGTACTCAGCTTCAACAATTATGGACTCATAACTAATCTTGTTGCTATTCTGCCCCTTCCTACTTCCCTTCCACCCCAACCCAATCTTTCGATCTATTTGTACCTCTCTTGTTTTCTGGGTCCACTTTGCCCTAGCCCCCTCAGTGATGCAAGTATCGCTCACTCTATTAGCTCCTTAACTTCACTCCTGATTCCAGTCGACTGTCCTGATGTTACATCTAATAATAGACCTGGCTTGGGTACAGTCCTTGAATGAGCAAGCTCTTCTTTGAGACAACCCATCCCAGAACTTAAGAGAGTTAGAACATAGCCATTTTATTTAGCTCTTGATCTTTTTCTTTCTCAAGTCTAGGATATGCCTCTCTCATTCACTATCCTGTTCATTGCAAAAAGTCAAAACGTAATTTCACTTTCCAGCCATGGCCTGGTGAGATCAAGGACATCAGAGTTATTACATGCCTTTCTGTTAGGAATTTTGTCAGAGAATAAAAAGAATTACTTGATCACCTGGGATTATTTTGTCTAATATTAATTTTTAGGACTGAGAAAAATAAAAGCTAGAACACTCTCAAATTATCTCTTAACTTTGAAATTGATTCCTTGAGTTTTGAAGCAATGAAATTTTAATCACGACATTTTCAAGCCATTTAGACGGGCATACCCATTTCCTTTTCTTTCTCTTATCTACCACGTCTTTCATCCACTGCTACCCTTGTTCCACCCAAGAACACTGGTGTTGTGTTTCCTGTTTACGTTAACTTACACATGTTCCGATATATAATGAGGAAGATGATCTCTCATAGTAATCAAAGATTAAATAGAGGTATAAAGGAGATAATGCACACAGTTAGGAGCGGAGCTTCCAGGGTTGTGTTGGAAGAACAGGCAGGTTAAAAATGTATTCCTTATTTCGCTAAGCATAATACGCTCTAGTTCCATCCATGTCGTCGCAAATGGTAAGATTTCATTTCTTTTGATGGCTGCATAGTATTCCATCGTATATATATACCACATCTTCTTTATCCATTCATCTGTTGATGGACATCTAGGTTCTTTCCATAACTTGGCTATTGTGGACATTGCTGCTATAAACATTCGGGTACACGTGCCCCTTTGGATCACTACGTTTGTATCTTTAGGATAAATACCCAGTAGTGCAATTGCTGGGTCATAAGGTAGCTCTATTTTCAATTTTTTAAGGAATCTCCATGCTGTTTTCCAGAGTGGTTGCACATGATCTCCCTGATATGAGGAAGTGGAGATGCAACGGGGGTGGGAGTTAAGGTGGTAGGAAAAGTAAAAATGAAAGAAGATGGGATTGGGAGGGAGAAAAACCAAAAGAGACTCTTAATGTCATAAAACAAACTGAGGAGGGTGGGGGGAAGAGGGGTTGGGTGAGGGTGGTGGGGTTACATCATATGTTTAAATAAAGCTTAAATAAAGTAAAAAAAAAAACACATAAGTAAATACATGCTGATTTTTGGCAAGTGCATGCAGCTATGTAACCCACACGTCCATTAAAATATCTTTCCAGAAAAAAAAAAATGTATTCCTTCTAGGGCACCTGGGTGGCTCAGTGGTTGAGCATCTGCCTTTGGCTCAGGTCGTGATCCCAGCATCCTGGGATCAAGCCCTACATTGGGCTCTCTGCTTAGACAAGAAGCCTGCTTCTCCCTCTCCCACTCTGCCTGCTTGTGTTCCCTCTCTAGCTGTGTCTCTCTTTGTCAAATAAATAAATAAAATCTTCTAAAAAAATTAAGAAAAAACGTGTTCCTCCTCAGCTATGTTCTGTTGCTGGTGTGGTGAGGTGGAGTTATGTTTGCTTTGGCATGAGAGTACCCTTGTCTTAACAAAATTCTTCTTCTTTTTTTTAAGATTTTATTTATTTATTTGAGAGCAAGAGAGAGAGAGAGAGAGATCATGAGCAGGGGGGGAAGGGTAGAGAGAGGATCAGACTCCGTGCTGAGCAGGGAGCTCAATGGGGGGTTTGATCCCTGGACCCTGGGATGATGACCTGAACTGAAGACAGACGGAAATTGAATGACTGAGCCATCCAGGCACCCCAGTCTCCACAGAGTTCTTTACGGAATGGTGGGATCTGGGGCAAGGGCTACCTTTATCTATGTCTGGATACCATCCAGACTTTTAAACAAGGATATTTTTATAATAAAACAATGTCCGCTCTAGCCTGTTCACCAGGTTGAGAAGCAAAAATGTAAGGGGGAAAGTCATACATTCTGTCCAGAATAGTATGTGTGTGTTAATCTTGTTTTCTGATTTGTTTATTTTTCCCAACGTCCAATAAATATTTTTGAGTTCTTACCATGAACCCAGGCAATGGGACCAAGGCAAAATTGAGAATATGGCAATGAATAAGAGCCTAAAATGTATTCTCTAATGAAGCTCACATTTTAGGGTAGCTTGAGCATATGATATACTAATGACAATGATTTCTATAGAAAATACAAAAGCACAAAGTGGGTGTGGAAGAGAGATTTCATAATGGAAATTAAGATAACTGAGAAGATGGTGTATGAACAAAGAACTAAGAAGGTGAGGAGTTGGTGATGCAGACCTCTGGGGAAGACAAAGGAAGAAGCAGGGGCCAAAAAAAACCTGTGGGAGGAACATGTTTGGCTTGTTAAATGCTTTCTCTAGCAACTATAGAGGTAGCTGAGTGAATAAGGAGGGAAAATACAGAAGGTGAGGTCAGAAGAGTAATGAGAAGGGTAGTCAAATCAGGTGAAGCCTTGTTAGATATGGTAAGAACTTTAGCTTTTACTTCAAATGAATTAGAAAGGAGGATTTTGAGCAAAGGAGTGACAGGATTCTACTTACACTTTTACAGGATCATTCTGATTTCAAAACTGAGAATTAAGCAGGGTCAGGAAGAACAAATAGAGACTGGGAGATCCAACTGGAGGCTATTGCCGTACTCCAGGTGCAAGAGAACTGTGGTTTGGACCAGAATGGTGTCCGTATAAGTTGTAACCATGTTGGGATGGAAACATCTGATGACAGAGACCCTAGAATTTGCTGAGGATCAATCACGTGTGGAGTGCATGAAAGAGAGAGAAGTGAAAGTTGATTCTACTGATTTTAGACTGAAGACATGGAAGGTGGAACTGCCATTTTCTGAAGTGGGGGAGAATATACTACAAGCAGTCTTTGTCTTTTTGTGTTTTTTTTTTAATATTTTATTTATTTATTTTAGAGAGAGAGAGAGAGAGAGATTGAAGGAGAGAGTGTGAACACAAGCAGATGGAGGGAGAGGGATAAGCAGACTCAGCGCTGAGTGCAGAGCCTGACAAGGCTCCATCCCACAGCCCTGAGATCATGACCTGAGCCAAAATCAAGTCAATGTTCAAACGAGACACCCAGGTGCTGTGTGTGTGTGTGTGTGTGTGTGTGTGTGTGTGTGTGTGTGTTTTAATAAAGTAAGAATGGTGGTGACAAGGGAAAGGAGATTAGGAGCTCAATTTTTGTACATATTAAGTTTGAAATGCTTTTAGACAATCAAATGAAAATATCTAAGTGGTAATTAGATTTAGGAGTCTGGAGTTCAAAGGACAGCTCTAACCTGTGGATGTAAATCTGAGAGTTCTCAACATAATGTTAATATTTAAAGACAGAATAAAACCAGGAAGAGAGTTAGTGAAGACAAAAATAGGGAAAGCCACAAATTTTATAGATTAGGGATAGGAGACTGAGAAAAGGCAGCCAGTAAGTAGGAGATAATTCAGGAGTGTGGTTTCCTAGAAGCCAAGAGAAGGCATACTTTCAAGGAGGGAAGAGTGATCAAATGTGTCAAAAGTTCCTGATGGACAATAAAAACAGGGACTGTGAAGTGGTCATGGGCATGTCTTTTGAGTCACATCTCTAGGAATGCTGAATTAAGGGTCAGAGATTTGAAAAATGATACTTTGACTGTGCATCTGTCTGTTTTTTGGTGGTGTAGAGTCACCTCAGAAAGCTGTGTGCATGGGGATCTTTCTCCCTCCAAATTCCATGAGGGACCTTGCAAATTTCAGTTAAGGTGGATGGCTCTCTCCTGAAAAAACTGTCCTCTGGGTATATATGTCTCTCCATTAGCAGTTCATGATTGCTTAGGGGAGGATCTCTTCCAAGATTTCTATCCAGTTTCTCAACCAGGACCTCTCAACCTCGGGACTTTGGAGAGATGAAAAATTTCTCAGCAAAAAAAAAAAAAAGGGGGGGTTATTTTTAAAGCTGTTGTTAACATTTGTTTAAGCATTTAAAAAGTGGTTAAAAAGTAGTTACAGACAGGGGCATCTGGATGGCTCAGTCGATTGAGCATCTGCCTTCTGCTCAGGTCATGGCCTCAGGGTTCTGGGATCGAACTCTGCGTTGGGCTTGCTGTTCAGTGGGCAGTCTGCTTCTCTCTGTCTCTCTCTCTCTCTCCTTCTGCCCTTCCCCCTACTCATGCTTGCTTTCTCTCTCTCTCTTTCTGTAAAGATTTTATTTATTTATTTGACAGAGGAGAGAGAGAGACACAGCAAGAGAGGGAACACAAGCAGGAGGAGTGGGAGAGGGAGAAGCAGGCTTCCCGAAGAGCAGGGAGACTGAAGAGCAGGACTGGATCCCAGGACCCTGGGATCATGACCTGAGTTGAAGGCAGATGCGTAAGGACCGAACCACCCAGGGACCCCTTACTCTCTCTCTCTCGAATAAACAAATAAAATCTTTTTTTTTTTTAACATTTTATTTATTTATTAGTTAGAGAGAGAGAGTGCGAGCACAGGCAGACAGAGAGGCAGGCAGAGGCAGAGTGAGAAGCAGGCTCCCTGCCGAGCAAGGAGCTCAATGTGGGACTCGATCCCAGGACGCCGGGATCATGACCTGAGCCGAAGGCACCGCTTAACCAACTGAGCCACCCAGGCGTCCCAACAAATAAAATCTTAAAAAAAAAAGTAATTATGGACAGAAAACCACCTCTTTATGAAGGAACAGCCATAACAACAATGGAGACTGGGTAATGACCAAGCTGTGGCCACAGTATCTGAAGGGAACAAGGCTAGGCATGGACATAAAGAAGCAGCTGGAGTCTTTTTTTTTTATTGTTGTTGTGTATTTGTTTTTTGAAAATTATTTGACATGTAGCATTGTGTAAATTTAAGGGGTATTTGATATATTTATATACCAATATATAATATATTGATTTGATATATTTCTAGATTGCAATATGATTGCCATTCTAGCCTTAGCTAATACCTCCATCACGTCCCATATTTATTATTTCTTTTTTGTGGTGGGCATAATTAAGAGCGAGTCTCTCAGCACAATTGATGTTTATGGCACAGTATTATTGTCTATAGTCACTCTGCTGTGCCTTAAATCCCCAGGACTAATTTGTTACTCGTTGCAAGTTTGGACCCTTGGCCATCTCTCCTGTTTCCCCATCCCCGGCTCCTGGTAATCACACCATTCTGCTCTCTGTTTTCACAAGCTCCGTTGTCTTAGATTCTACATGGAAGTGGTATCATGCACTATTTGTCTCTGTCTGACATCGCACTTAGCATAATGTCCTTGCCTGTGTACGAGTGTGCGTGGTTGGAGGCTGGTGGGGAGGGGTTATGAAAAAGTAGTGGGAAGGCTGCCAAAAGAATTCTTTCTCTAGAGATGGCTAGAAAGAGAACATAAATAAATAAAACAGTGATTCATTCTTGGTGATGCTGTAAGCCTTGCCCAGCAGGCCTTATTTACGTAGGAGAGGGGCCGGTGATGACTCTAGCTCTTTTATAGAAAAACTATTGGATTGAGCCCTACTTTGGCTCAGATTACTGCTCCCTAAAGATGCTCAGTTTTATCTTCTTTGGGAAACACTAAGAAGAAAACAACACACGCTTAGGACAAAAAGAAACGAATATGAAACGATAGCCAACATCCAGAAACTGGCATTTAACTTTTCAAGGAAATGCTTATCAAACCAGTTCCCAAATCTGTGAAACACATGGAGTTTCTAATTGAAGATTCTGAACGAAGACACATGTCTCTTATTCACTCAAATAAATCATATGCAAACTATATCCTAATGGACATTATGTTTTTAATAAAATCATCTACAACATATTCCATCTCTTTTTCTGAGAGTATATGTCAACGATTATAGAATATTTTGAAAATTTTCTGTAGTAATAAATACAGCACATATTTCCATTTGCTTAAGAGTATCTCTATGAAACTATGCCAGAAATAGATCTTGGAATTTGCACAAATAAGAAATCAAGTCATGATTGCAAATGCTTTCTTCTATTGACATTTATTCAGTGCTTTCATGGGATAACATTTAAAAATGGCAGCTTTCCTTCTAGAAAAGTAATCAAAATATGTCCTTTCTTTTCCCTAAATCTTTCCTTAGAATGATTCCAGATTTTCAGGGAAAAAAAAAAAAAAAAGAAAGAAGAGTCACAAATCTACCCTGCGGAGCACTCACTGATATACTGATTTAGTGCTGATGGTGCAGGACTTTCCTTCCTTTGGCCAGGACTGGAAATCTGACATTACACAGCAGTTCAAGAAAGGACTCCAGTGGTTGGAGGCAGAGGTCCTTTTCCGGGAAAAAAGCACAGCAGATACTGAGGATACATTCCACTCCCACTTTGTCCAGAGATGCAAGGTGAATCTATAAACACAGTGTGACTTCTCTGGCCTCTTCCTACTCCAACTATAAACTGATGTTTGAAATTCTACCTTAAACATCCTTTAAACATGTAAAGAGCAGGGGGAGGGGCAGTTTTAAACCCTAAAAAGCCTGATGACTTTCATTTTTTTAATTCCTTTTTTTTTTTTTGCAGGTCAGTTGCTACCAGGATGTGCTATCTCCATTTCCTGAAAAAGAGTTTATACTTTTCCAATAGATAGCGACCTGCGGATGCACAAGCCATTTTCTTAAGTTTTATAAATTGTCACTTATTTTTTTTGTGCTGTGTTAACACCACCATCAGCTGACACAGACTTACCCACAGATGCTAAGACAGCTACACAGGAAAACACACAGTTCACTCCAACACAGGTATGTGTGCTCATCTCATATGTTCATACATGTTCATCCTTCACAGTAAAGTTTCAAAAACTCCCATATAACTCTCTGGCCTAAGCCATCACCATCTTCCTTAAAGCATTCCCTGGGGAAGTGTGTAATTCTCCAGAGCCAGACCGGGTCATTCAAAGCTATTTCCTCTTGCTTTTCTGCAATATATTGTTAATATTATTACATGCCCGAAAGAATTAGTAAGAATTGGTTTATTTCATGGAGAATGCTTAGGACAGCGTCAGGGGTCAAGAAATATCACCCACCATCACTGGAGAGTGTATGGGTTTCATACTGCTGCTGTAACAAATCACTATACACTTAGGAGCTTAAGACAATACACATGCTGTTACCCAAAATTTTCCTTGATCAAAATGCTGACATGGATCTCAATGGTCTAAAGTCTAGGTGTTAGCAGGGTTGCTTTTCTCCCTGAAGGCTTGAGAGAAAAATCCAGCTCCTGGGGCACCTGGGTGGCTCAGTCATTAAGCATCTGCCTTCGGCTCAGGTCATGAACCCAGAGTCCTGGGATCAAGCCCCACATCAGTCTCCCTGCTTAGCATGAAGCCTGCTTCTCCCTCTTCCACTCCCCCTGCTTCTATTACTTCCTGGCTGTGTCTCTTTCTGTCAAATAGATAAATAAAATCTTCAAAAAAAAATCCAGTTCCTTGCCTTTTTCGGCTCTAGAGACCACCCGCATTCCATGGTTCATGGCTCCCTTCCTTCATCTTCCAACCCAGCAAATCTCCCCACAGCTGTTAGAGGTTCTCAGCTTTTTAAGGACTCCTGTGATTTCACTTGGTCCACCAGAATAATCCCGAATAATCACAAGGTCCATAACTTTAGTCACACCTGCAAAGTCTTTTCTTTTTTTCCTTGTAAGGTGACGTATTCACAGCTTCAAGGTTTAGGACACAGGTAGCTTTGGAAGGCAGGGTAGAAGGTATGACTGATTATAAATCTGAATGGAAAATGTATTCTCAGCACATTGATGGTCTCACTTGTTTCTCCCCATTCATCGCTGCATTAAACACTATGCAATAACAGGCCAGGCCCTAAGGGAGTATGTCTGTGCCCCCATGGAGTGGGCAGCCCCATAGAGCCATGCCGCCATCACAGTCAACAAGGTACAGCAAAATGCTTTAAACTAGCCTCTGCTATACAGTACATAGATAAATGCAAATGTATTGAATGTTCACTTACTTGTTTTATTTCTATCACTCAGCAAATATTTATCAAGTGCTTAGCATGAAAAGGCCACTCCACAAAAGGAAATCTTGATTTCGGACAAGCTTTCAAAGCTATGAGCTATGACATCATCCTCTCTCAAACAAACCAGCCTTTATAAACATCCCCGAAGAGGCTTTATAAAGGCTTCTCAGGACAAGAGTTCTTAAACTGAGGGCATGTGCAGTGGCTCCAGGAGTCTGGGACTTCCTGGCCAGGGCCAACCCACTCGGATATGTCTGTGTGTCTGTGTGCTTAGAGGCAGAGCAGGGGAGTGGGTTCCTTGTCTTTATCCCGTTCAGAAAGGAGTTGACACTCCACCAAGGGTGAAGCCTGTCGCCTCCAGGGTCGAGGTTCGAGGTGTCAGAGATCTGCTTGCTCAGTTTCCACATTTACCGTAGCCTGCTTCTCCATGGGACTGAGTGAATGGTGCTTGTTAACACTTCTTGGGTCACTGTTCCAGCATCACACTCGCTCATTGTCTGATCAATTCCCTTCCGTCTGCTTCATCATGACACCGTGAACAAGCACCACCACCTCTGCCTCACCACGTATCACGTGACAAAGGAAGACTCAGAGATAAAGACAAGGCAGACCTTGAAGATAAGCTCTGGAGGCTCTTTCACTTTTCTGATCCTGGAAAATTGCTGGCATGAAAGTCCCACGCTGTCACTATCCACATCCCGTTACACATTACAAATCACGTGTGAAAAGAACTTATCAGAAAAGGGATGAAATGAGGATTATATTCAAAGTAAGCCCCTCTGCATCTTACATTAAAAAAACAACAACTGGAGAAAGAAGTAGATGAGATTATATCCTTCTGCACAGATTGAGTAAAAATGACTTCTTTCAACTGCCCCCTTTTCAAAACTGCAGATAGAGACAATCATGACTTCTTCCTGAGAATACACTTGATTCCTACAGGTCAAGGCCGGATGTGGGTGGTTTATTCTGGGCTCACATTTAGGAATGCCTCCAATCCAGACTCTCCAGACCTACTCCTTGACTTGCTTATGCCTCTCTCCCACCCTCTGTTCCTGAGAAAAGCGTGAGAATAGAACATGCAGTCCCCTGTCTGGATATTTCAGTTGTCCTATATGGAAAGTGCTATCACCCATTCTGGGCAGCAATCCCCTCATCAGACCTGAGAGCGGAAGGGGCAGCAGACCTGACTGCATTTCTTTTCTTTTCTTTTTTTTTTTAAAGATTTATTTATTTGAGAGAGAGAAAGAGAGAGAGTGAGCGAACATACAAGTCGGGGGGGGGGCGGAGGGACAGAATCTCTTGCGGATTCCCTGCTGAATGTGGAGCCTGATTAGGGCCTTGATCCCATGACCTGTGAGATCATGACCTAAGCCTAAACCAAGAGTCTGATGCTTAAACGACTGAGCCACCCAGGTGCCCAGACCTGACTGCTTTTTAAGAGCCTATCTGGTTCTTGGAGCACTCACCCCATGGAATTCTAGAAAGAGGCGGCAATGTGTGATGTATCATATGGAGATGTGTAGGTGCATACATACAGTACAGGGGTTGTGAGCTGAACCTTTTTATGGCTTTGGTATTTTGGTATTTATATTTGGTATTTTATGCTGCTTCACTTAAGAGTTCCCTTGTCTCTGCTTCCTCAGGCTTTACTCCATTGTTCATCACATCCCTCCCCTTAAACCCAACCACATCTCTTATATTTCCTGAATATGCCATGAGCAGATGCCATGGTCTTTGTTCTTTCATTTTATGACTTAAACTTCACTAGTAGCAAGAGCAGACAGAATGAGGAAGATAGAAAAATGAAATGACTACTGTAAAGCTAAAGCTTGGTTTCTAAGTGACCTAGTTAAAGAGGATGAACACAATCAATTTGTGGAATAGCTATGATTTTACAGTGTGACAAAAATAGAAGGATGGGTTATATCCTGCATTGGGGGTGAGGGGAGGGGGAGGGAGAGAGGGCCTAAAAGGGAGAGAGAGTCTAAAGCATGTTCCAAGCCCAGCATGGAGCCTGATGCAGGGCTTGATCTCACGATGCTGAGATCATGACCTGAGCTGAAATCAGGAGTCGGCCACTTAACCGTTTGAGTCACTCAAGCACCCATACCTACATTTTAAAATTAGGAACTGAGAGTCCATTCATATAAAGATGAATTCATCTTTATCACGGACCTGGGATCCACTATATGGTCTCTCCTTCTTATCTCTATCTGTCTCCGGGATCACATGGTCATGCATGATGTTACTTTCATTTTAATCCATCTGGAGAGTTTCCAGAAGACTGAGAAAGAGAAAATGCTAATTTGGGAGTTTACTCAACATCATCTAGTTTTATAATCCATAGAAAATGGATCTGCGCAAATGGTCAGATAAGTACACAACCAGGTCAGGGTCCCACGCTCTGTTCAAATTCTGTTTTCTCATTAGTGGCCTTCTCATGACAGAGCCCTGGAGAAGAAATGCATTTGAGCAAGTTTCAAGCATCACAACATCTGCCACGAGCCAAAGACAGACTTCAGGAGAAAACTGCTAGGAAGCAAGGATGCAATTATCTCAAATTAAAAGCAGTTACAATGATTAATTTAGCGTCCTGTGTACCACAGCCTCAGAACATCATGGAAAGCTCCAGTGATTCATTACCATTCACACGTTCCATCCGAGAGACAAAACTTTTCAAAAGAAAATGTTACAGTCTTAGATTTTAAAATATTCTTTTCCCTACATGTTCAATTCTTGATGTGAAAGAGTAAAAGTAAAAAAAAGATCTCAAGTGAAACCAAACGCCTTGGCAAACTAACGATTATCAAAAAAGAGAGAAAATGATGAGAATTTTTACAGGCGCTGGTGGGGAGAATTATGCAATTTCCCACCATGCAAACTTTTGAAATTGTAGCTTTTGATACCTTTTAAGGAGAAAATACCATCGGCCTTCAACTTGAGAGGTTTTATGAGAACCGTGAAGGGGCTTTCCCTTCACTCACATCTGTCTTCATTTGCTGGGTGTATGCTGTAGATTTCATGCTGGTTAGCTAAACCTAAGAAGTCAAAGACTTGCTTAAATCAAGTGAATGAATAATGTATCCTTAGGCTGGAAATACCGCCTAAAAAGTTACGTGGTTTTTCTTATTTGTGTCCACTGTTCCCAGTAGCAAATGAGCAGAAAGATCAATATGTGCAAATTAATAGGCATTAAGTGGGGATCTGGGCTTATTTAAGTAGATGAGAAAAAGGATCGTATTTCAAATGACATTGTTAGATATCTTTTCCACATTTGGGTTTCTAAGTGGCTGGATGAATACCTTAAAGAGAGAGTGTGTTTGTTGTGGTTTGCTTATGTTTTTGTTTCTGGTTTTTGGTCCTTTCCATACCCAGGCAGTTAGTTTTATGGAATCATAGGAACTTTGGTTTTATAATGATTTTACCAGGATCTCAAACCTGTTTTTAATAATCATTTCTTGCAGATAATCATCATCACAAGTGTTGCTATTTCATTTTATTTGTTCATTGATGTTTACTCATCAACTGAATTTCCTGAAGTACCAATATCTCCAAAAAGAATTCATCTGTTAACACTGCATGCCAGATTGGGTCAGAACCATGTGGTGGACACATATGATTTACCTTTGGTGACTATGCTATAGATTTTAATCTCTCTGGTACATTTAATTTTTACTTTCCAAATTAAGCTATATTTAACATGCTAACCATTAGAACAAACACTGAAAAATTGTGTTACCAATCAGCTAGGTCTTGGATACCATGAAGACCCAATCCTAGCTTCTTATGGATTGAAGGTATGTTTTTGTGGGAAACTAGACTAGAGATTTGTGGGTATGCAGCCATTAAGTCTGAAAATTCTTCTTGAGGAGTTATTATTTCCTTGTAGAAATGACGTATTATGTAACATATAATGGGCAATGGAATTTGAATTTTGATATTGTACTTGTGTGTGTTATTATTTTTTGTTATTTTATTTCTTTTATTATTTTAATTATTTATTTATTTAATTAACATAAAATATTTATTGAATTAACATATAATTATTTATTTATTGAATTAACATACAATGAATTAACATAAAATTAGTTTCAGATACTGATTCAACAATCCTCCACATTATTCAGCTCACGGTAAGTGTAGTCATGTGGTTTTTTAATTTACTATTTGCATTGTTATCCATGTTGAATGAAACAAATATGTGCTCATTTGGAAAATATTTCATACAGTTCTCTACTTGGCATAGCACAACTTTAATTCTGGAATTCAAGCAATGTCTTTAAAAAATATTTGTAAAACTCAATAATTACATTAACAATCATACAATTAAGAGACCTGTCCCTCAGCTCTGCCCACCTCTGCTACTCCTTCCTTTATTCTTGTCTTCTCACCTTGTCCCTCTCTTCTTCCATCCAGTTTTAGCATAACCTGCTCCCTTGTGGCTTTGTGAATTGGGGAAAACTTTTGGTTTTCTTCGGCAGCCAATTAACACTTCTTAATTTAATAGGTCACGGTTGGGCTTAGTAGCAGTAGAAAGTATTGTGCACCTACCCTTACTCATCTGTGAATGTTGTTGAGAAGTTGCTTCTGTAATAGGGCATGGCCTTTCTCATTTCTTTCCCCACCCTGCCTCATCTTAGTGTTTCACGCTTTCCCATAAAAATCTTCCCCCAACGTAGCAAAGAATCTCATAAGGAAAAAACCATAAAGGCAGGGGAGAATGAGTTTTGGAGGAGTATGTTCTGGTCAAATATTCTTTTTACCTGTAAACATAATTTCTGAGATTTTTTTCCTCCAAATTTAAGAATCCATTCTTTTCTTTTATTTCAAAGATGGTGTCTATTGAAATTTTTCTCCAAAATGACCAAATCAAGAGTAACTTTGTGGACGGGCGTTGGATGCTACCCAACAGTCTCTTCATAAACCCTAAGGTGGGAAATTATGCCTCCAGATTTTTGCCCGCCTGCCTGCCTGCCTTCCTGCCTTCCTGCCTTCCTTCCTTCCTTCCTTTATGGTAGGAAGCTGAGCTCCTGGTTCACACAGTTAAGATGTTTACTTAGTTAAGCAAATTACTGCTAAGTATTCTGAAATATAATGGTTTAAAATAATTAATGTATCCAGTCATGGCCCGCCTATTTCATTTAACTTTAGTCCCTATCAAACCGGTAGGAAGGGCTCAATACAATGAATACCAATGGAATGAACTGATTCAGAATCACTCAGGGAGATAATTTTGGGGTGCATCTAAGGAGTTCCAGCCCTAGGGAGCCAAAGCTGTTGTATGACACAAAATGAAGAATTATTAACTGAGCATCTAGCATCTCCTACAAACCCGTATGTATGGTGAGCACTCCATGAGCACTTGATGGACGAAACTAATTTCCATTCCTACCCCAACTTACATGTTTTAGGTCTATTGACTTGATCCAACTTTGGTTTGCCCTGAAAATTGAATCCAGTAACCCCTGCCAAGAAGCAGGGGTAATATTCAAAATATTTTTCAGTTGGTACAGGGAGTGCCCCCATCAGTCAGCATTGGTGCTTGCCTACTACACTCTGGTGAGGGGCTTGCCCACTAAACTCAGCTGTGCTCACAAATCCTATAACCTCAAATCCTTCTGGAGGCTCAGCCGTCTCTAGGAGGCTGCCTTTCCCTGCCATGAGAAGAACGTAACCCCTAAATACATTTTCTTTTTTCTTTCTTTCTTCTTCTTCTTCTTTTTTTTTTTTTTTTAACCAGCCATCTTTGAAAAATTCCAGGGGAATTTGTCAGAATCTATGTAATCATCATTAATTTAGCAATTCTCAAAGGTAACCCAGAGTTCATCCAGCTGCAGTTTATTCCATTGATCACAATAATCCACCCCACCCAGAACTTTCCTCATGAAAGGAATCTTCTTGCCGTGGCCATCTGGATCATATTATCCTAATCAGTATGTGTGTGGAGCATACAAGGTGCCGACACTATTTCCACTGGAGAGTCAGGCTCACCAACTCTTGGATGTGCCTTTTCCTTTTCTTTTACCCCTCTCTTTTATCTCCTCTAAATGGATATTTGATGGTTTTACTGATATTAAAAAATAAAACTGCAATAAATTTTATTTTGTCTACACAACACAAACGGCTGAAAACTTCTGCCCCCATTTCTGCACATTAGGTCTGGGGAGGAGGTGGGACTAAAATCTACTACAAAAACTTTCCCTTTTGGAGATAATTCTATAATCTAGAAAAACTTCAGGTCAAGCTTGGTTGAGGTCTATTTGCCAAAATGCAGACCAGGCCCCTAAATTTAACTTTTCTCAAGGCTTGATTATCAGGAATTTTTACACAGATACCTGCCGATTTTTCTGTGTTCATATGGAATAAACCGCTTTGACTAACAATATGGCATAATACATGTGAAAGTACAATGTTACAGGAAAGCAGGAACTAAAAACTGGACTATTAAAATACTTCCTTTTTGGTGTTTTTAATTTAATATCACTAAGGCCCTGGAATTTTAACTCTCTTACTTATAACTTAGATAAAAGATGAAAGCTAACATTTATCAATTGTCAATCAGTTAATATCTTAGGATATCTTTATCTCCATTTCTATTGCCCTGCTATAAAATGAAAAGAAAGAAAAGACAATAAATGCAGATATGGTGTTCTGTCTTTCAAATGAACAGTTTCCCTTCAGAGGATCCTCTTTGTTCTGTACCAACAAATGTTGGGGGCTTTTTTATGTCATTCTGACTAACTGAAAAACAGTAAATTTAAATTTATCAGCTAAGGAACAGCTTATTTAGAATAGTAGAATGTGTACCAAACAAAACGATTTAGAAGCCAGTAGACTACATGTGAACAGGCAACCAAGTAGTGGCTTAAATAAATGATTTATTTTCTCATATGCCAGAAAGTCTGGGAATAGACGGTCTAGTGCTTTTGCAGATGTCAACAATGCCACCGAGGAACCCTAGGTTATCTTGTACTGCATTTGACCTCATGGTCACAAGAGGATTCTCACAATTCCAGCCATCACAACCTTCATTCCAGACGGAAAGAAGAGGGCAAGTATAAATGGCCAAAGCTTTCTTCTCACAGGGTCTTGCCATTATCATTTGAGAAGAATTCTGTGAGACTCGTTGGCCTAAAGCATTTTACACTATTACTTCTTAACAGCAAGCCAGAATGAGAATTTATTTTAAATTTCTATCAGCAGGAATGAACAGAAGTTGAATACACCAGCTCACAATGTCGGCTTCATCTTTTTCTGACCAACACCAACAGCTCTTTATGGGTATAACATGGGTTTCCTCAGACTGCACAGATTTTCAGGTGAAAATATGTGTCATCCTAATTCTCCCTGAGTGTTCTTGGACTTCTCGCCCATGTGTTATTCCAGACCTATAGGAATCTGCATCAATCCTCCGAAATATTTCTGGACATCTCCCGAGGATGTTTTGTAAGTACACACAAACTCAGCTCTGAAATATACCGTGGATGTCCATTTTCCTCTTGTATTATACTGGCTTCACATAGTAATCAGTTGTTGAGGGGCCTGATGTTTCTAAAAGTGCTACAAGCCAGTGTCAAGACCACCATAACCTATTGTTTCTTATCGCTGCAGTCATTGGCAAGACTGTCCTGTGCAGCTTCTCTGCAGAAACTGTCTCCCAGTATTCACACCCATAATCCAGCTAACAGTGACTATCTTCTTCGAGACGCCATGTGGAAAAGACATGCAAACCTCAGCAGTGATGAGTATCCTTCTCATCACCTGTGAGTTCCCTGCATCATGTCATCCTCCTCTGTGCTCTTAATTTTCTGTGGAGTGTTAACCGGAAAGCTTCTTTCAGTTTCTAGTTTGGTTCACTCCATAGCGCTCAAGTAGAATCACATAACCTGGCCATGGGACCATGCAAGTAGCAGAAAACCTGCCATATTCACGTTTATCCTCCCTTCAACTCTCAGGGTGCTTTTCTTGGTGCAACTTCGAATGCCTTAGCTTTTTTTCCCTGTGTGTGATTTTTCATCTTAGGGAGTTTTCCCAAGCTTCATGCCAACCTCCCACAGATACTGAGTACCCTCCGAATGATCCAAATCAAGGGGTAAATTCAGTTTAAATTACCAAGCTGGGATTTATTACCTTTAACAGATACTTTTTATTTATGTAAAAAAAAAAGTCACTATTTAGTAAATGCTAAGTGCAGTATGTCTTTCCCTATCTTAACTTCAAACTTCATTGCCCGTCGCCATCCACACCCATACCTGCTGCAGGATGTCAGAATGATTTTTCTCTTCGAACTCCAGCTTCCAGGTGCATTTGCACTTGGCTGTCCAGTGCTTATGTCAAGTCAGTATACTTATACTCTTGAAATTATGCGCCCAGCAGGTCACAGAGGGTTCACTTACACAGGAAATCAGAGTTTATAGTTTTTGATCTGTTTATGCCTCTCTGCGTGGAGAAGAAATGTGATGAGGTCCTTAGATAGATCATCTTCACTTTCGAAAACCTCCTTCAAGCCAGCCCGAGGAACTCTCAGCAGGGAATATTTGTGACAGAGAGAAACTTCGTCTTTGTTTCTTCTCCTATCGCCCAATCTGGAATTTGAAGTTCCAGATGAGAGTCTGTGCAGGGTGTGGATAAAGCTGGCAGTGTTAGAGAAGCAAAGCGTGGGCTTCCGAGATGAGAAAGAAAGGCAAGTAGAGGGCGCCTGGGTGGCTCAGTCAGTTAGGCGTCTGCCTTTGGCTCAGGTCATGATCCCAGCGCTCTGGAACTGAGTCCTGCATCAGGCTCCCCACTCAGCAAGGAGTCTGCTTCTCCCTCTCCTCTGCCCCTCCCCCCGATCATGCTCTTTCTTTCTGACAAATAAATAAATAAAATCTTAAAAAAAAGAAAGGCAAATAGGAACTAGAACACTGCTCTACCTAAGGCCCCCCAGAACATAATTACAAAACAGCTAGTGAAGATTAATGTTGAGAAATGAATGCCATAGAGCTCATTAAACCCTGGTGTGAGAATCTAGAATGAAGTTAAAATACATGTATGGAACAAACCGAATACAAGTAAAACAATGAGAGTTATGAACACAGAATCCAGAAGGCACCCACATCCACATGTAAGTTAGATTTTCAGGTTTCCTGGCACAAAGGAAGCTACTTGGGAAGAATGTATATCTAGAACAAGAAGGAATGAGATAATATTTTAAAACTTACCATAACAGTAAATACCCCAGACCAAGCTGAGCATCTCGTCTCTATGAGTGATTTCCTCTAGAAAGGTCGGAAAATGTATGTAACCTGGCAAAATGTACCAGTACTGAGTTTTGTGAGGGTGTGGGTTTCATGATAACACATTTTAAGTAGCCCTTTTAAAATCAAAGAGCCTTCAAATACAACATTATAAATAAAAACCAATGACTTCAGTCAGACCTTACAACGTAAGTTCAATATTAGACTCTTGAGATCCACTCAATAATTGTGACCCCAAGCTTTTGGTTGGAGATCTTGCTAAGCCAAGAGCTATACCTTTGCTGCTTTTCCACCTGAAGTGAATAATTTCTCCCAAGAAATGACTTTTATTTTTGGGGCAAGTAACCTTTTGAGATGCTAAAAGGAACTGGAACTTTGAAATAGATAATTTACCTCAGATGGGCTATGCTATTTATTTCCAGAAACCAGTTTAAAACTTTTCTTTACTCTGACTATTGGGTCAAATCCTTATTAATAAAATGTGTGCTACTGGAAAGGAAAGACACCTTTGTTACTTAATACATGTGTGGTCATTTATATTTGGCGTGCATAAATGTCATGGAGAACAGGAAAAAAATAATTCATGAACAAAATGCATTTTTATGCTACTGTCCTCTTGCCAAATTAAGTATTATGGTTGGAAATTTAGGGTGGAGGCTCACTTTGGAAAAAAGGACTCAAATTGTCCTGGGAGTATGCTTTCATCATCAAAGGGATGCCTTTGGAGGGATCATCAATTCCTGATTTGGTAGTAGAGAATATTCTTACTTTGCAAAACTACCGTCAAATTCTAAACAGCTTGGTTACAATTCCTGCTTTTGACTAGACGCTTCTTCCACTTTTTTTTTTTCAATATTCAATCTTGAGACAGTCAAAGAAGGATGGAAAAATACATCATCTACATCAGAAATAAAACTTTCTTGAAGTTATCTAGACAATGCTGTCCTGACAGGGTTTTCCTGTCCAGATCTATTTATGAAAGATTCATTAATCTCCAGATTTTAGAACTGAGAGGAAAATTACAATAGTTCTTTTTTTTTTTTTAAATGATGAAAACAGTGCCTAAAACTCATCGGTCATTAGCTTTGTTATAAGGACAGTGTTGTTCTAGCCATAACTATTTAGGATCTGAGCCTAGGTACCTATGCGCCTATTGGAAAGTCCCACTTGGTTCAAAAGCCAAACAAACACACAAGCAAAAACCGACTTTTTGTTCACATATAATTTTTTAACCTGTATTAGATGTTAAGTTGGATTTTAATTTGTAAAACAACCTTAATTCTATACACTTTCACTTTCTCAAAAAAAACCCACTTTTTTAAAAGATTTTATTTATTTATTTGACAGAGAGATAGAGAGCACAAGCAGGCAGAGCAGCAAGCAGAAGGAGAGGGAGAAGCAGGCTGTCCATTGAGCAGGGACCCCAGTGTGGGACTCGATCCCAGGACCCTGGGATCACAACCTGAGCCGAAGGCAGCTGCTTAACTGACTGAGCCACCCAGGTGCCCCATGCTCAATTTCTAAACTGAAGTTAAAAATATACCTGGTTACATCATATGTTTAAATAAAGCTTAAATAAAGTAAAAAAAAAAATATATATACCTGGAAGGAGCAGTGTTTCTTTGACCTGTCCGGTCATCCAAGATACTGAAAGTCCCTTGCTCACACCGTGATGTAAAGGAGCCAGTGATAAGGACCCCTGATTTTATTTCTGCCCCTGCATGCTATGGTGACACAATTTGAGATAGGTCAACAGAAAATATTTATCTCCTCAAGTACGTTCTTCAAATGTTCACAGACTGCTCTTCCATTTCTAAGTTCTTTAAAAGGCAAAATATGATAAGAAGTCAGCAAATTCACCAGTGTTATTTTTCTGCTGTAGAAACTGCCTTTCATTTCCCCTTACCTTTAGGTCCGAGGTCAGAGCCTCTTTGAAACTCCAAAACTAATGACCGAAACGCTAACCAGCCTAAATAAACCATTTCAAGAGCCTGAAATTTGAGTTGAAAACATCTGGCTGACACGGTCTCTTCTCCCCGGGGGTGCTCTAACCTTGTCATTTGTTATTCATATACATGGTGAACAAGGTTCGGTGTCAGAATGTTTACTTCTAGCTCCTGTCTTGTGTGCATGTGATTTTTGCCCAAGTATTCATCCCCACGATCATGTATGATATGAAAAATAAATTCAAAGTTGCTATAATTCAGCTTCTTTTTCTATCATCTATGATGACAGTACTAGCTTCAATTATCTTAGAACTTATGGCAAGGATAAAAGGATTTTTTTTTTTAAAGAGGAAACATGTGGAGAGAACTTAAAACACAACACTAACGCATTAAGCAAATGTGTATGCATGGCATGCAACACTGTATCTGATGAGCTTGGCGACTGTGACCATGTTTTTACCACCAGAACTCTCACTGTCATGGGTAACATAATCCAAATATTTTAGTTCCCAGTGAAAGAGTCAGGAATAAATAAGACAAACACTGCATGTTAATTCCGGCATGGAGCCTGAGCATAACAGAGAGTTGAATGAGGAAATCTGGTTTGGTGTCAAGCCCAATAAAATGAAGAGATGTTTGTTGATGGGCTATGTTCCCTGCTGAGAGAGTAGTTTGAATTTGGACAAAATAATACTCAACTTCAATTTCTCTTTGGATTTGTTATTGCTCCTGGATTCTCTTTAATTTGAATCTTGTAGGGGTCATCTGTGCCTCTGTCATCTCTAATACTCCCTACCTCAGTGAATCATACTTCATGCTGCCAGGATGACCACCCAGAAATCCTGTTTATGTAGGACTCGGCTTCTGCAGAGGTCATCTTAAGTCCTGAACAGCTGAGTTGGGACTTCCACAATGGTCTCCTGTTCGCCGCTGGGCACGAGTGGAAACATGGTCATCCATAAGGCCTGATAACCATCTGGAATTTCATCTGTTGGGAATTCTCTTCTTCTCACTGCATCCATTGGCCTTTATGTAGTGGCCATGCATCTTCTAGAGTACGGTCTTGGTGGAAAAGACTGTGTATGTCAGGAAAGCCAATGTGCATATCAGTCAGGAAGTTGAGATGAAAGGATCTAGAAATGAGGAATCCACCAACATATCCCTTGTTGCATGCTCCTATTCCTTCTATCTGATCTTATGGTCTTGCTACTTTTCGCCAAAATATTAGAAGTCGATAATGATGATGCTTTAAGATTTAGGGAGGATCACGTTAGATTTTTAAATGGGTGGAAGAGATTATTGCATATCCTTTCAGTGAAATGTAAGAGGCTTTGGAGATGGAGTTATCTTACAGGGGGATGTGCCTTTATCTTTAATTATGTTCTTTTACATCTCCATAGAGAGAGCAGCTAACTTGTAGCAATCAATAGAAATGGAAATAGTTCCTGTCTGTGAAAGTATACATTGTGTCCCCTGGGAACCATAGCTGATGATCATCACCCTGTGGGTACTGAGCAGTTTTGCATGCATCTGTAAGTTCACTTCAACATTTCTACCATAAGTGTGCAGTCTTTGCATTCTTGGAACCTGTCATCCTACCTCATTGGTTCACTCACTAATTAATGAGTTACAGAAAACCTTTGCTACATATTCATTTTATATTGGTATGGGAATCATGATTTTATCTTATTTTAAGATTCACCTATCAGAAAATAGATGTGTGTGTGTGTGTGTGTGTGTGTGTACATACATATATAACTCAAGCTATCAGTTTTCTATATCAGATATTAATTTACTATAACATTTTTTAAACATTTTATTTATTTGACAGAGACAGAGAGATCACAAGTAGGCAGAGAGGCAGGCAGAGAGAGAGGGAGAAGCAGGCTCCCCGCCAAGCAGAGAGCCCAATGTGGGACTCGATCCCAGGACCCCTAGATCATGACCTTAGCAGAAGGCAGAGGCTTAACCCACTGAGCCACCCAGGCACCCCCGCTGCAACAATTACCTGAGAGGTTCAAGATGAGGTTCAAAATAAGTAATAGGGAGCTAAAGATAAGGGAAGAATAACGTAATACTGTCAGTCATGATTATCAGAAGGCCACCTTCAGGAGCAGAGATAATGAGGCTTCTAGAGGTGACCTGTGGAAGATCCAGGCCCTGAGCGGAGTAGTGGAGTAGGAGGAACCAGTAAATTGACAAGTTGCCAAAAGTAAACTCAACCTCATGATGTCATTTTTAGGAGATCCCATGTATTTAAGTCTGATATTCATTTTAAATTTAACTAAACTAAAATTTTAAAATTGGTATTTGGCTGTATTTCTCCTTTATCATTTCCAGGGTGGCAGATGGTATTTTCCCTAAATGGCTGCAATAATATCTACCCCACGTGCTGCACTTACACTGTGTTGTTGACACTCGTCCTGTTGGGCAGTGAGGGGATAGTTAAGTCCCCTCCTCCCTCTTTGAATCTGAGCTAGGTAAGCTAAGACAGAGCCAGTTTACATTAGAGCTGATATGACTTCCAAGGCTACCCTCTAAAAGACCTTCTCTTGGGACAATTACTCTTGGAATCCCACTCCCATGTTGTGAGGAAGCCTAAGCAGTTTGGGATCAGGGCCTCAAGGAAGGCACACGTGGAGAGGAATCAACCACAGGCCCAGGTGAGCTCCGTGCTGTCAGCAAGCATCACCTTCCCAGTCATGGATGAACCCTTTTGGAAGTGGCTCCCCAGGTTCTGAGCTGAGTTGTTTCAGTTGACGCCTCAGAGAACAGAGAAGAGTCTGTTCTACAAAGCCATGCTCAACTGCAGATTTGTGAGCTAAGTCACTGATGGTTGTTTGAAGTCGCTACATTTTTTTAGGAGTTTTGTTTGTAACAATAGACAGCCAACATGTCTTGCTATATCAGGTCTTGGAAATTTACATTTTAAGTATTTCTAATGAATTAAAATTCCTCTAGTAAATAAGTAGGAAATGACCATAATATATTAAAATAAACTTGTTCACATGGAATGAGAACAGAGACACATGGGAAACCCATATAGTCCGTGTTCTTTCTGTGTTCAGTGGGAGCTCAATATTTTTTTTTTTTACTTTAATTATATTACTGTTTCAAGAACAAGTTCAGGATTGTTTGCAATCACCACTATTATTCATGAATAAATATTAAATGGAAAGTTCTTGTGTGTGTTTCTGTGCGAGGGTGTATCCTCTGAGGGACTTATGCTACTCACTACTATGTGTATTTTGGCTCATTCAATTCTTACTGGCTCAGGATACAGACACTATCATTGTCTTGAGACCCTCAAGTTCACATTCAGCAGATTTCTTTATCTCTGCCAGTGTTGGTCCCAGTCTAATTATGTTTCTCTTCCTAAACTCAGGATGTCTCTGCCAAACTCTGATAGCTCCTAATTTTTTTCAGCTCCATTTGTAGGTTCACTTGCCTGCCCAGAAAAGAGGTACTTTTTTATTGTGGTAAATTGTACAACATGAAATATACCACTTTAACCATATTTAAGTATACAATTCAGGAACATTAACATTGTTGTGCAATCATCACCATCATCCATCTCCAGAACTTTTTTGTTATTTCAAATAGAAATTCTGTGCTCACTAAACAGAAGCTCCCTTTTCCCTCCTTCCTTCAGCCCTTACTAACTACATTCTACTTTCTCTTTCTATGAATTTGACCATTTTGAGTACCTCATGTAAGTAGAATCATTCAACATTTGACCTTTGGTCTCTGGTTTATTTCTCTTAGTATAATGTTTGCTTGCTTACTTGTTTGTTTTAGATAGGGAGGGGCATAGGAACAAAGGGAGGAGGGTAGGGGCCAAGGAAAAGGGAGAGAGAGAACTTTTAGCAGACTCCACCCCCAGTGTAGAGCCCACTGTGGGGCTGGATCTCACAACCCTGAGATCATGACCTGAGCCAAAATCAAGAGTCAGATGCTTAACCGACTGAGCCAACCGGGCACTCCTCTTAGCATAATGTTTCTGGATTCACCCATATTGTAGTGTATATCAGAATTTCATTCCTGTTTTGTGGTTGAGTAATATTCTATCATACCTACATATCCCATTGTGTTCATTTGTTCACTCACTGATGGACATTTGAGTCATTTCTACTTTTTGGTTATTGCAAATAACACTGTTACAAATATTGGTATACAAATATCTGTTTGAGTCCCTGCTTTCAATTCTTTTGGGAAATACTCAGAGTTGGATCATATGACAATGCTATGTTTAAATTTTTGAGGCACTGCCATACTGGAAAAGTCATACTTTGAAAGAGGACCATTCTCCTAGTAAATACATTATGTGATGATATAAAAAATTATGTGATTTTTCATTTTTCCTAATGGCTGCATTCCCTTCATGTTATGTTAATGCCTCACATTAATCATATGACTCTAGGCCAATTCACCACTACCTGTGTTAGGGTAGACCATTTCCTCGCTTGTTTCCTCTTCTAATTAACTTTATTTCTGATCGCGATTTGAAATGAATCCTCCATTCCAAGGAAAAGAAGACAAAACAGAAAACAGGCCAACAAAACACATTTGAACATCTGATGAAGTTCTCTACATGCAGGGATTTGTTTGGTGCTTTCATCTTTGTGTGTGTGTGTGTAAAGAGAGACAGAGGCAAAAATTTATTTTAAGGAATTGGTTCATGGGATTATGGAAGTTGGAAAGTCCCAAATCTGCAGGGGAGGCCAGCAGGAAGACCCAATGAAGAGCTGATAATGTAGTTCAAGTGTAAAGGCAGTCTGTAGCTAGACTACCCTCCTCCTTGGGGGAGGTCAGTCTTTTTCTTAAGGCCTTCAATTGATTGGATGAGGCTCACCATATTATGGAGAATAATTTACTCAAAAGTCTATTGATTCAAATGTTAATCTCATCTAGAAAATATTACACAGCAATATCTAAAGCATGTTTGGTCCACTATCTGAAGACTGGGGCCTACCCAAGTTGACACAAACTGAACCATCATAAAAATAATGTACTTCTTTTAAAAATAGGATGAAATGTATAGAAAGTTTAAATTATGTAACTTCATTGGTTCATCATTTCTTAGCCTCTGACTTATCTTAGTCATTCATTAGGTTTCATATAATTCATAAATTATTTGTATGTCTTTCCAAGTATTTTTGAGGACAAATTTTATCTTGATAATTGACCTACATATTCCTTAAAGCTTGGATAAAGATTTATATATTTTAAATATCCTACTAATACCACCTATTAAGACACTAAGAGGAAATTCACTGTTTAGCAAATAATGATATGGAGCCTCTGAAGCCTCAAGTTATTGCTGACTTCCTTCCTGGAATCAGCAGCATCCCTCCCATGGCACCCATCAGGTTTTCTTGGAATCCATGTGGCTTGTAGTTATTACCTCTCTTTTATCCCAAGTCCAAAATTGTTCAGTGGGTCTTTCTTTCTTTCTTTCTTTCTTTCTTTCTTTCTTTCTTTCTAGACCTTTTTTCTCCATGATTTCCCCCGAAAAAACTCTTGTCCTAACCTCATTTCCACCTCTAAGATTTTGCTTCAGTTCCTGTCATACATTTTGGAATGCCTTTTTTTGCCTATCCCAATCCTACCCATTGTTTAAGGAATAGTTCACATTCTTTTTCCTCCACAAAGTCTTTCTTTCCCAAGTATCCAAGTCTATATTACTCTCTGCTCACTCAATGGCCCATTTTATCTGTAACTTAACTGTTGGTAGCAAAGCATACAACACAGTTGTTTCTTATTGTTTAGCAGTTTCATCTGATGTTGACCTCCCAAAGAAGAGTTCAAGCATGGAGAAATTTATTCTTTTATCTGCCTTACCCTTCTCTATACAGAGAGATAATTAGTAACTATTTCTCCCCTCCCTCAAAAAAGATTAAACAAAACATACCACAATTCTGCTCTGTATAAGATCATTCCTGTATATTTCTAAACTTTACATTGAGTTTGTAGGAAGTGTATGTGTGTTGGGCAAATGTTTTTGACATTATGTTATGTATGACGTTGGGAACAACATTTTTCATTCCGAAACACTGGCATTTTAATGGTCATGTTAAAACCTTATCTTTTGAGCATTTTTTTTTTCCCTACCGAATTTAGAGCTATTTCACTTGAACACAGTGTTTACCAAGATGAATCGCCTCATTCCTCTTGGATAATCTCCAACCAGAGTTATCTATAAACGATACCTTAGGGATCCTCTTTTCAGACTCAATCTGGTTTTTGTTTTACAATTGCAAATAAATAAAACCATAAATTAAAGAACATGGAAAACATATGATCTAAACTGCTTTTTCAGCAAACTTATGTACAGCTGTTTAAATCTGTGCAGACATTTAGGTTCTGTTCATAGTCCCACTATTAATATTTTGTATGACTTCCCTCTTGCCATTTCTCCTTCTCAAGTTGGTCTCCTATTTCAGGAGGTACATTGTGGTGCTTATCCTTTGGTTTGGGCTTAGGATAGTGATACGGCACTGCAACACAGACCCCCCAGACCCCCAGTGTGCCCTTCATCCCCAGGGCACAAAATCACAGTGAGTCATTTCACTAGGGAATGAAAGAACTTTCCATCCAAATGACGTTTTAGTTTGCAGACCGTATGTTAAATTCCCAGAAACATTTACAATCCTGACAACTGTTTGTGTGTGTGTGTGTGTGTGTGTGTGTGTGTGTGTGTGTATGTGTATGTGTTTAAAGACTTTATTTATTTAGAGAGCTTGTGCAGGGGGAGGGGGAGAGGGAGATGAAGTGAGAAAGAATATCTCGCAGACTTCGTGGTGAACGCAGAGCCTGACGCAGGGCCTCATCTCACCACCCTGAGATCATGGCCTGAGCCAAGACCAGGAGTCAGACACTTAACCGACTAAGCCACCCAGGTGCCCCACAACTGGTTTTTCAAACTTTATATACCATCATTTTCACTCTTAACTATTTAAGGATATCATAAAATGTTGCTACTAACTGTTCAAGAGGTAAGAAGACAGGTTTTAAAAGCTACTGAAACCCCTAAGTATTTCAGGGGAAAATCTCTCAGTCTGAGGGAGAGCAAGTGGGACATTCCCACCTCGCCCCACTAGAGGTCTCAGTTTAGACTACCTTTTTTCCAGGCAAGTTAAGATACTGCTATTGTGGATTCTCTGATAACAAAATATTGCTAAAAAGTGTAATCGCCATGAAAGTAACAGTACCTATTAGATTCCAGCATAAATAAAAAAAAAGTCCTAGTACCTTTTCCCAATGTTTAAACTTTTGTTCTACATTTCCTTTTATGGTAGTAACATTCATCATTAAAAAAAATATTTTTAGGAAGTCACGATACCCTGTGTATCTGAATAGATACGACAGGGTGTTTCTTTACATGAAGAAAAGATCGCAATAAAAGAGAAATACAGTTTGTGTCATTTCTAGTGAACTTAGGAAAAAAAAAAAAACACCCATAGCCTTGTCCTTTCTTATTATTATAGATTTGATATTTCTAGAAGCTCTGACTTTCCATGGAAATTGATTGATCAAAAATGTATGCCATTTATTTTGTAATTAATTCTGAAATGTAAACCCAGGAAAGGGGGAACATGGAATTTTGATTTCAATCACTGAGACAGTAAAGGAGTAGTCCAAGACCTTGGTCATCTAAGATAGCCACTGCCCTCATCATCTGGTCTCAATTATAATGAAAATAAAATTTCTCAAAAGGACACTCATAAAGTTGGGAATCGATTAAATTTCATCATCAAAAAAATATTTCTACTCTTAACTCAATACTTGGAAAAATAGGTTGATCTTGTGGAGTAGAATTTACCACCCGATGACTTGTTCTATTGGAGCGCCCTCCAGGGCATGGATAACTCTAGCTTGTCCGTGCTTTTGTTAGAGCAGATAAACTTGTCAGTTTCTAGAAGCTTTTGCAGGCTAATTTAATTCGGATCAGTTCTTCTTACCGAGAAACCTTCTAAAGCACCTGAGCTGCTGAGTCCATATGTCACTCACATTTGTGAGATCATGCGCACCAGACATTAATCTCTATAATAATAGTAACATTACTCGGGTGTGTCAGAAGCTCTACCTGGAATGTCCCTTAGTTTAGAACAATCCTTTAGGTAGATCTTTATTTACAAAAGAGGAGCCTGAAACTCAAAAGAGATGAAGTAATTTGCAAGCTGCCCAAGAAATGTGCAAGCACAGATCTGTCAGCTTCAGGAGTTGCAAGAAGGCAGATTGCCTTGCAGTCACTTCATCCCTAGTAACTGCTGAAGTTCGAACTCACGGTTGCTCTTTGCCGGATGTCCATGTACAACTTTTATTGAGTTTCTACTCCGTGTGAACTATAATTCTAGGTACTCAACAGGAGGGAGATCTATTTAAAAAATGTGGTTCTATTATTAAGAAACATAAAATCCACTCAGAGAGAGACAGCAGGAGCATAAAATCTGGATGAGCACTTTTATGGGAAATGCATGCTTGCCGGAGAGCTTAGCACATGAAAAATGATACAGTTAAAAGAGAAAACCTTCAAGTGATTCTGGGCTAAAAAGAAAAAAAAAAAGGTCATTTAAGCCAAATCTGGTATATCTTTTTTTAGCAAACAATTAAAATGAGGGTATAATGGGAGGAAAATGAAAAAATATATGTAACATTTTAAAAGAAAATGCCTGCGTGATGTTAGCCTCTATGCGCAACTTTGTGAGTTGAATTCTATTACCGGGATAGAATTAATTACAATGGACAAACCAAAACCCACATTCAACAAAATCTGGCCCTTTTAAGGTTGTCATCTGGGAAGTACGTCCACCTTTCCTGGTCATGCTGCCACGGCTGCAGTATTTCTGGAATGGATCCATTGAATTTGCCTTTGGAGGCTGCAGTTCATTCTCTGAATATCCCCTGTAGTGGCAAACCGCTCTTTGAAGGAGGATTTTATTTTGGATGCAGCTAAGGGTCTTTGCAGCCAAGTATGATGACTAAGGTGGGTATCTAAGCTGGATGATGCCATTTTTGGTCAAAAATGGAACATGGCCGTGAGGCAATGAAACAGCTTGCTTCTCTTGACTGGCTGCTTTTGATTTCATGACTTACAGTCCAAAATGATGAATCGGCGGGGGGGGGGGGGGTGTCATTCATTTAGATTTGTGAGTTTGGGCATATTTATCTTCAATTATCACATTACTTGCTTCTGTAGTTTCTGTTTATTTATTTTAAAATTATAATATCCAAATATTCAATACTTTCTCTAGGTAACTTTTCAGCAAATTAAGTTAGCCTATCTAAGGGGAGTGCATTGGGATGAAGCCAGCAAGGCAGAAAGCATCTTTCTGAGTCTCTTACACATAGTTTCTATTCTTTTCCCTGTTTCTTCAATCCAACTGGTGTCATCATCTGTGTATTCCACTTGTCATTATGAGGAGCTGGGAAAGAATGGATCACATGAATCAGTCCCTTTGGCTACTGTTACTCCTCTCCCAATATCTGGAACATGTCTGAAATGGACTGAAAGTTTGTGTCCCCATAAAATTTGTAAGTTGAAACCCCAGTGTGGTATTAAGAGGTGAAGGCCTTTGGGAGGTGATTAGGTTACAACAGGGGAATCCTCAGGAATGGGATTAGTACCTGTATGAAAGGGATCCTAGAAAGGACTCTTGCTTATTTTCTGCCACGTGAGGGTACAACAAGAAGTTGGCAGTCTGTAACCCCAAAGAGAGCTCTCACCAGAACCTGACCATGCTGACACCCTGACCTAAGATTTCCAGACTCCAGAACCGTGGAAAATAAATTCCTTTGGGTTATAAGCCACTCAGTCTACATACTTTATTATAAGCCCGAGCTAAGACATCATCCCCTGCTTATTTTTCAATTCTATTCTATGTGTGTGAAATGTCATTTTTTTAATCTACACTCCTTCTGTGAAATTATTCTTGACTCTTTGACCTGTAGTGATTTCTCCCTTCCATATCTCTGAGCTCACATTGAGCATACAACTCATGGGACTCACTTCCTTGTATTGTTAATTAACTTTTCACTTGCATACATTTTATTTATCCAGCTATATTGTAAAACTGAAGACAAGATTGTCTTTCTCCGTCCCTTCCATCCTCTTGTCTTTCTCCTTCACTTTCTTTTTCTCTTGGCCTCCTCCGTTCCTAGGACAGTGCTTCCTACAAAATAGGGGCTCAGTGATACACACTGATTCTTACTGATATTCGTGTGCCTGTGGAATGATGATCTAATGGCCTGCCCTACAGATTTGCCCTCTTTATTATAATTTTCTTAAGAAAATATTGAGTTGATTTTTTCTTTTGCGTGTGTGTGTGTGTCTATGTCTTCAGCATATGTGTCTTGAAAGACATGTAATTATACTGTAAGGAAAGGCAAACTTTCTTAACAAGTGACTTTTCTTTAACATAGGTCGTTAAATATAATGATTCTTCTTGCTCCATTAAACCTTCGGGATTGGCAATTTGATTTTTCAGCACTCTCTGCCAAAATATTACTTAAAAGTAAGCATTTGTTTTTGATGGTGTAAGTTTCCTATCTCCCTTAGGTTGTAAATCAAATAAGTACGATAACCAGCAGTTTGCACACAAGCAACTTGATTGTGATTCATGCTCTTTAATTAACAGAACTTCATATTTTAGATCGTATCTTTTTGGTAGTTATTGGTAATTTAAGTAAGATATGTTAGGAAGAACTAATGGTATGGTACTTTCCCCCCTAAAGTCCCACAGTTGTGTATGGCAAAAGTCCCTTAGAAAAATAAATGTTCAGTTCTCTGATTCGGGACTCCTAGTAATAACACCTTTTGGTTTTTTTTGTTCTTGTAAAATTATACCTTTGCGTTGTCCCAGTCACATTAAGAACTGAATATTCCTGTGTTTCAACTGTGCCTGCAATTTTTTTGTGTAATCCAAAGTGAGGATTTTAGACATGTTTACCATGTATGGTATCACAAATTTTCCAGGTGTTCAGCTTTGTTTACATTCTGATCTTTTAAATGTCTCACAGGCACATGGTTGTTAAAGAAAATAAAATGCATTACTATCATGACTTTTGGTAGAAAAACCAATGGCCTTTGTTTTAAGAAAAGAAAACAGAGCCTAGATAAAAAAACAAATTTCTTTAACAATCTTGCACAGTTGTTTCTCAAAGATGGAGCTCCTGTCTAAAGTCATGCTCAAGCCTGTGCAAGAAAATTCTATTATCATTGCTACCTACTTGTAAGGATATTAACAAGGCACGCTATTAGAATGTCAGTATTGGTGTAAGAGTATTTTAATTAGAAAAACAGGGTTTCACTGTTGTCCAACTTCTAAAAGAAATTGTCCTAATATTTTGGGGAACATTCTAGAATATCTTGCATGTTAGGACCAGTTATCATCTCTCTGTATCTGCCAGAGGGGAGGAGCTTGCCTATAGACTTGAAGATCTAGCATTTGAGATTCTGTGACCTTTTTATTCAGAATTTGTTAATCAAGCCAATGGATGGTGTATGCTCCTGCTCTTCTTCCCTTTCCTCTCCAGTATCCTTTGGTGTGAGTTGCATTTTTTTCACTACCTCTGGCATACTCTGAGAAGAGAGGGGATGAAAGCCAATCCTGTTGCTTCTACTCTAGTTAGCAACTTTGGTGAAAATTTTGAAGGTGAAAAGTTCTGGAACATTCAGAACTGAGTAAACCAACTTGAAATAAGTGAAAAACCAGGACAATATTATAATGTCTTTTGTTGCAGGAGGCTGCTTGGCTCTGGTGTTCTTTATTTGATGCCCTTCCCTGCTTTTATGCATGATACAGCACGAACTGGTAAAGGCTTAGCCCACTTTTAAGAAGAAAAAAGGAAAGAAACTCTGCACACCGCTAATCTAATACATCTGGTGAAGAGCTTCAGATAGAAATCACAGATCTTTGATCCTTGCCCACTTCTTAACTCTTTGAGCAGGGTTCTCTCATGTGCAACTTCAAGGTCACCAAATGTGTCCTTTGTCTGTGCCCAACATTGTGTTCCTGCTTCGCCAGTGGCCAGTGATGGCCTCACCTCCCTCAGCTTCGGGGACTGAGAATCCCTCTGAGTCTCTTCATAGTCACCCCCCACCAGCTTGCTTTTTATATTTATTTATGAATCAAAGGGACTTTCCATTTTCATTCTCTTTACTTGCTTCTCTTGATGCAAAACCTGTAACACCTAATAGTGAATTTTTTTTTACAAACTCTGATAATATGTAAATCAGGCCTCAATAGAAAAGTGATACAATTCACAGCCAATTAGAACAGAGAACTCCTTGAATCACTCTACATTTTGCAGTAAAAGGAATGTCTTTCTCCCTCCCCTTCCTTCCTTTCCTTCCTTTCTTTCTCTCCGCTACCACGTGATTGCCAATTACCCTCCACACCAAGCTGTTTTAGAGAATGTTTCTTCGCTTTTAAGTGTATGTACTTTAAATACACTTGTATTTAAAAACACATGGGAGAGTAGAAAAGCGGACTAATATAGGTTGTATTTTCAATTACTTCAAGACTGACTTGGTTTGTAAATTGGACAAGAGAAGTCTAACTTCTCTTTAGTTTTTTTTGTTGGTTTTTCTTTTTATTTTACTTTTCGCCCTAGGAAAACATTAATTACCCAAAAGTAGAGAACAAAGGATAATGAGACTCTCTCCATCACTCAGCATTGACAATTATCACTTCGCTGATCTTGTTTCATCTATCCCCACCTTTTCTGTTTTTGGTTGAAATTTTTAAAGAAAATTCCAGGCATATCATTTTACTTCAGGATCTGGCTTTATCTAGTGTTTGAAACAAGAGACAATTTGGAAATATCTCCTCGGTTATGAGATGGTAGGACCTTTCCACTGGTGTGTTGTTCAAGGCAATAAACACCACTGAATTAAAAGATCATTATTCCATCTTAACATGTTATCATCAGTGCTTTCTTTCATGGCTGAAAGAAAAAAAAAGAAAAACAACTCCCTGCCCCTCTGACAGTTCCATAAGGAAAATGAGCACAACCAAAAAGGACAATTTAAAACAATGTGAAAGTTACTTTCACAAATTTTTGTAAATAAAGAATACCGTGGTCACATCTTGGCTCTATTCTTTATGCATATGTCTATATGGAAAATTGCAGTTTATTCTTTTGCTCTTGGCTTTTGATGAATCCTTCTGTTTCATAGATAATCTAGGATAATTGAGAATGTCAGTGTGGAACTTAAGCCCAGCTTTTCCCTTAACGTTAACACTTGGCTACTTTTGCACTGTGCACAGCTTGGGAACTAAAGCACTTCTTCCTAACACAATGAAAAGCACACACATAGATGCATGAGCCATGTGGATTTTCTGCCTGATGGGAATTTATGAGTTTGATTCACCTGGATCTTCTCCAGTTGCTAGGTACACATTTTTACTTTTTCCGTAGAGTCAGTGACTCTAAATTCTTGGGGATTTACTGCTCATTCATCCTCTTCATTGACAAATAAGGACAGAGAGGTGAAAAACCCAAACACACTTGAATTTGAAATCAATTTTTAAATAATTTTTAGTGATATATATATTTATATATATATATTTCCAAAGATATATATATATTTTGGAAATATATATATATATTTGGAAAGTAACATATATACTGAAATTATAATATGAAATCACTTAGTAACATAGTAATATATTTGGAAAGTAACATATATACTGAAATTATAATATGAAATCACTTAGTAACAAACTGACCAATTTATCTCTTGATTTTTGCTTCCCTACTGAGAATGACCCTCATCATCTACATATCAACAAAACTGACTTCCTTTAATGTTATGGTATTGAAAAAAAAACTTCAGCTTTTAAAGGGTTCTTATTGGGGGTAAACAAAACAAAAACACATAAATTTGTCTCTAAATTACTGGCTAGAATGATTTCATACAGTGAAAACCATTCCACTTAGGGTTTTCCTATCTTTTAAAAATAACTTTTTTTCTGATTATAAAAAAGATACAGTTTGTTTTGGTAGAAAATTTGGAAAATGCATAAAAGTACAAAGAAGAAAATAAAAATAGCCAGTTATGTTATTTTTGTGAATATGCACTTTTAAGTGTGAGTGTGTGTGTGTTTATATATACAACCTGGTAACAATAATATTTTTTTTAAAGATTCATTTGTTTATGGTTATATGTTTAGAGAGAGACAGTGTGTGTGTGTGAGTGGGGGGAGGGGCCGAGGAAGAGGGACGGATTCCTCAAGCAGACTCCACGTTGAGCATGGAGCCCTATATGGGGCTTTATTCCAGGACCTTGAGATCATGACCTAAACCAAAATCAAGAGTCAGATGCTTAAACGAGTGAACCACCTAGGAGCCCCTAATATGGTTTAATGCTGAAGAGTGGAGAGTCTCTTAATGTTGGCTAACTGGATTGGAAACCTTGCTCAGCTGCCTGCTAACTGTTCTATTCCAGTCAAGTAATTAAATACCTCTTTGCTTGTTTCCTTTTCTATAAGATACAAATAGTAATAATATCTACATCAGAGGTGGGTTTTTTTTTTTTTTTGGTGGGGGTGGGAGGTATTTATTAATGGAATTAACTTATGCAAAACACACAGTTAACTTCCAGGGATGTTGGTCATCATTATTACTGTCTGTGATTCAGGTTTTGTTGTGTCATAAATAGTCTTCAGCATCGTATTCCTTTGATGCCTACACTCAGATTTATGTAACATTCATATACAAGTCTTTGTGAACTTTTTTGATTATTTAGCACAGATTCTTAGGAGTGAAAATTTCTATGTCCAGTAGTTTGACTATTTCTAAGCGTCATTCATTGAATAAAAATATCACACAGGCAAAATTCTAGGAACTGGGGACCTAAGAGTGAGCAGAAGAGGCCCAGAGCTAGAAGAGTAGAGAATTTTTGTGAAAAGTGACAAGAAGGGAAAGTGCAGAGTTCTTTTACAGTGTCACCTTGCCTAAGGGTTCTAGGAGAGCTTCCCTGGAAAAGTCATATTGAGTCTGAGATCTGAAGCATGATTAGCTGTTAACTGGGTGGCCATTTGGAATGATGGGGAGAAACCAATGGCCCATGGGAAAGCTCAGATGCAAGCTTGGTTGTTTTTTGTGTTTAATGAAAATACACTTACATTTTTTTCAAGGATTCTTCTGAAACGCAGCTTAAAGTTTTTAAGCCAGCCACATCAGCCAGTGTATGTGTGTGTGTGTGTCTTGGCTGTGTGATGTCTTTCATAGTTTCTATGTTGAGATATCAGATAAATATTTTTCTATATTTGCTAGTACTTCTTAGCATTTCATTTAAATGTTTTAACTTTTTATATATCTGGAATTTAAGTTGTTGAATGGTCTGAAAGAAGGGTCTACATTTTTTTTTTCCAAGGGAATTTCTATTTTTTTCCCCCTTCACCTGTTTCGCCTATCCCTCCACCCACCTCCCCTCTGGTAACCATCAGTTTGTTCTCTCTTTTAAGTGTGAGTTGTTTTTTTGGTTTCTCTCTCTCTCTCTCTCTCTCTTTTTTTTTTTTTTTTTTTGGTTCATTTGTTTTCTATTTTTTTTTTAAGGCTATGTTCAGAATGATTCTTTTTTGCTCAGATTTATGTTGCTGACTTCATCATATAGTAATATTTTATGGTTATGGTTACTAAGGTTTATTTCTGAGCTATCTTTCTGGCCCTTGGATATGCTTGTCAATAATTCCACAAGTATCATTATTTTCTAAGTGTAGTTTTATGTTGCAATAAATTTTTTAAAGATTTTATTTATTGGGGTGCATGGGTGGCTCAGTCATTAAGCGTCTGCCTTCAGCTCAGGTCATGATCCCAGGGTCCTGGGATTAAGCCTGGCATCGGGCTCTCTGCTCAGCAGGGAGCCTGCTCCCCCACCACCTGCCTCTCTGCCTACTTGTGATCTCTGTCTGTCAAATACATAAATAAAAATCTTTAAAAAAAATAAATAAAAGATTTTACTTATTTATTTGAGAGAGAGAGCAAGAACGAGAGAGAGATCACAAGAAGGGGGAAGGCACAGAGGGAGAAGCAGACTCCCAGCTGAGCAGGGAGCCCAATGCTGGGCTTGATTCCAGGACCTTGGGATCATGACCTTCGCCAAAGGCAGATGCTTAGCCTTTGGAGCCATTCAGAAGCCCTGCAGTAATATATACATATATTTTCTGAAGTATAGTTGATGCCTAATTTTACATTAGTTTTAGATGTACAGCATAGTGAATCCACTACTCTGAATTATGCTGTGTTCACAGGTGTAGCTCACACCTGTCACTATACAACCCTATTACAATATATGGTGCATTTTCAAGTCAAGTGTAACAAATATCTTATCTTACACTTTGTTTTTCAGTTGTGTTTCTCTTTATCTTCACTAAATGTATGTCTTCAGATGAACTTTAGAATCATGTAGTCTATTTCCAAAAAATTAATGAATGGCTAATGATTGGAATATTATTAAATCTACTCATTATTTGAGGAAAAGTAAAAAAAAAAGATTATGATTCAGAATGAAAGAAATCTATGTCTCTTGCTGTATTCAAGTTTTCTTCTATGTCTTTCTAAAGTTTTATAGATTTTTTTCTTACATAGAAAAAAATATCTGCTTTTACCTAGAAAGAGGTTTTAAAGACAAACAGAATAGTTCTTACTGGTTGATTATCCTTTATACTTTTAACAATTTTTAATTGTTAAAATCTACATAGATGTTCTATTATTTGGGACACATATTTTATTGTAGATTCTATCTTTAATCTGTAAGAAATATTATTCTTTAGTTTGCTTAGTGTTTTTCTCCATCTGAAATATCATTTTGGCTGATATTTTATTCTATTCTTATTTTTTTCCTACTGTTTGCCTGATAAATCTTTGGACATTTTTGAAGAAATGCCATTTTTGACTTAGATAGTTCCCTTTAAATTATTATATCATTGGATTTTATTTATTTTTATTTTTTTTAAAGATTTATTTATTTATTTATTTGTCAGAGAGAGAGAGCAGGAGCCAGCACAGGCAGACAGAGAGGCAGGCAGAGGCAGAGGGAGAAGCAGGCTCCCTGCTGAGCAAGGAGCCCGATGTGGGACTCGATCCCAGGACGCTGGGATCATGACCTGAGCCCAAGGCAGCCAGCCCTTTAACCAACTGAGCCACCCAGGCATCCCTGGATTTTATTTTTAAACACATTCTGAAGATGTCTGTCTTTTAATAGGACATTTTAAACAATATATTGTCATGATAATGTTGTTGGTATTCTGACACCTTATTTTTTGCTTTCCATTCTTTTCTTTATGGGTTGTGTTTTACATATATCCTCTTTCCCCATTTGGTCAATACGACATATGGTTTTAAATTTGAATTATTATTATTAACCTATTCTACATTATATACCATCTGTTTTAATTATTTTTATATTTCCAGTTAATTTTGAAACCGTATTTTTAACAATTATTTATATTTAGCTATATATTTAAAACTAGTTTCAATACTTAATAAAAATCTTGTATTTTTAATTTCTGTTTGTCTTTATTGTATACTTTGATGTTGCACAGAATGCCCACCCTCCCACTCCAAACAAAAAGCATAGAAAAATAAACAAAAAC
>RCUC01160911.1:0-30289 GCA_003697995.1 Taxidea taxus jeffersonii
GAAGGCAGAGGCTTTAACCCACTGAGCCACTCAGGTGCCCTCATTTTCTTTTTCTTAGAGGAAGAATGAATAAGAGATCTATTCTCTGATCATTTTATTCTTTTTATTACTTTAATAGTTAGATAACATTTTTCCCCCCATTTCATTTTACTCTTTCTGTTTCTACTGGGGAGGGTCTTGGGATGGGACGAGAAAAATCAGTGGGAAGCTTTTGTTTTGTTGGACTGTAATCTGCACAAGATCCTTCCCTGTTGTATTTGTAGTGCCTGTCCCACAGCAAGGCACTTACCAGGAACCTTGTAAATATCGAATGGACAGATGGGTGAATTGGCCATGAATGAAAGGATATATGTCTGCCCAGTTCTTGGCAACAGTGTTTCTGTTCTGTTGTTACCCAAGCAGACACCTTTGCTAGTTTCTAAACTGTTCCCATGTTGCTTCCTACCAGAAGGTCTTTCTGGAGGCCGTTCTAGTTGTATTCTGGTACTGCTTAAAAAATATGGAACGTGTTGGAAGTACCAAGGTCTTTAAGGCTGGCTTCTGTTTTTCTCCCCAAAGATAGTTAAGATTGCAGGAGTTTAATAGTCTTGATAGATACATTCTTTTCTCCCAGATCTACCTCTTTTCTGGTAGACCAGAAAAATGAAGAATTTAGTAGCAGATTATTAACATAACTCCTTGACTCGAGTCTCCAGCTGATTCCATCATTTATGTAAGTTCAGCATGGTGAGTTATTGCTGGACAACTTTGTGTGGAAGGCTCCTATGGCCAAAAGATAAGTTTTGAGCTTGGTTTTTTCAAATGTTTCCTCCCTACTTCTGCCAGTTTTGCCTCTGCCTCTCTTTTTGTTGTATCATGATGAGGTTCAAATGCATAATATAGAAAATGACGAATGACAGTGGCTTATTCAAAATGGAGTATTTCTCTGTCAAGTTGAAGAAATTCAAGGGTAAGTTGTGGCAGTATGGAGACCCCACAGTCATTAGGAGCCCAGGTTACTCTTTTCCTTTCTATTCTGCCATCCTCAACATATGGCTTCATCCTCAAGGGTACCGTGTGATCCAAAATGGCTGCCGGTGCTCTTGTCATCAAATCTTCATTCTAGATGGTAAGGAAAAAGGAAGAAAGCAAACAAAAGCATCACTCAGTTGTCTGCCTGCCTTTTAAAAAATGTCTTTATGGAATTCATTTTTAAAAGATTTAAAAAAAAATTAATATCTACACCCAACATGTGGCTTGAATTTAGAACTCTGAGATGTAGCATTGCTTGGCCTTGTAACTGAGGTAGCCAGACACTCACTTTGTGGAATTTTTTTTTTTTAAAGTCATTTGTTTGACAGAGAGATAGCAAGAGAGCACAAGCAGGGGAAGCAGCAGGCAGAGGAGAGGGAGAAGCAGGCTCCCAGGGGCTTCCCAGGACCCTGATATCATGACCTGAGCTGAAGGCAGACGCTTAACCAGCTGAGCCACCCAGGCATCCCATCCCAGTCCCCGCCACCCCCACCACTTTTGTGGAATTTTATTTATGTATGTATGTGTGTGTGTGTGTGTGTGTGTGTATGTATGTATGTGTGTATGTATGTATGTATGTATGTATGTGAAAGAGAGGCAGTGAGTGAGAGCATGAGCGAGGAGGTCAGAGGGAGAAGCAGACTCCCCGTGGAGCTGGGAGCCTGATGCGGGACTCAATCCCCGGACTCCAGGATCATGACCTGGGCCGAAGGCAGTCGTTCAACCAACAGAGCCACCCAGGCGCACCACTTTTGTGGAATTCTTAAGCAAATAAGGCTTATATCTCACTGGTTGGAACTTGACCGCATGGCCATACCTAGCTGTAAGTGCAGTAAAGAAAATGTACTCTTTTACTTGAACACAGTGCTGGATACAAAACTGTATCGATATAGAGAGATCTATATCTTGTATCTATATGGAGAGAGACAGGTATAGATACCTCGGGGTTTGTTCATTTTTAAGTAAGAAAGGGAGAATGGATATTGAGTGGTATGTGGCAACATAGCTGCTGAGGTTCACTTTGGTTCGTTTCTAGTTCAAGAGACCCAGTGGGTCCTACATTAGGAGAAGGGGTAGTGGGGGCCCCTGGACTGACTCAGTTGGTAGAGCATGCAGCTCTTGATCTTGGGGCTGTAAGTTCAAGTGCTGTGTTGGGTGTAGAAATTACTTTAAAATCTTAAAAAAAAAAATAAAACTAAGGGTAACACTCCCACTTTTCCTTTAATCCATATGAAATACATAGATCTTACGTATATCAAAACATGCTGTGTGTCTAGATATTTATATCTACACACACAGTTCTTGTCAGGTATGCTTTTTAACTTTCTGGTTTTTTAATCTTTGGGTAGATTTTCTCGGTCTGGTATGATTTTTTCCTGAGGGACGAATTCATGCTCAGTATGTTTAGGCATGGTTCCCTTTTACATCACATGAAGATACTGATGTCCTCTTGCCAGTGTTCATCATTTTTATTCTTTTTCTCTGAAAATACTCGGCAGTTCTGATGTCAGCAACATGTGCCCTTTGTCTTCCTCTTCAGTGTGGCAGATGAATCTGCCTTCATGCACTGATGCTATACATTCACATGGCTGTGTGAGATGGCCCTGTTTAGGCTTAGGATACATTTGCAGACAGTCATTTGAAGAGTTTGTTCCTGGGCTGTATCTAATCCCAAACTCACATCCATGAGAACCATAGCTCAGTGTTTGCCAACCTAACTATCATTATGACCATTTGTTGAGTATTTATGTTTCAGGAGCTATTCTAAGTGCTTTATTTGCAATACTAGTACCTCATCAATGTCCCCAGGAGTTGTAAATGCCAGAGTGAGGATTCACAGGTAGGCAGCCTGGTTTTGCGGCTTGCCCTTGGCCCAGGAAGGACTACTTCTCTGGAATATTAATAATCCAAGGACGCAGAGAGAGAGAGAGAGAGAGTGTATAAAACCAGTATGTAGGAATGCAGTACTGGGAAGGATTCTGAGATGATATCTTGTCTTAACTCATGTCTGTCTTGTGCATTTTTAAGAATTTGTAATAGCAGAACTATATAGAAAAAAAATTGTTCTGCTTAAGGCATACTTGGGAATAAACCACTGTACAAATTATTGCACATCTGAAACCATAGTGCATAACAGACTGCATAAAAATATTTGTTTTGTTTTCTTTAAAGATTTTATTTATTTATTTGACCTGGGGGGGAGACACAGGGCATACAAGCAGCGGGAGTGGGAAAGGGAGAAGCAGGCTTCCTGCCAAGCAGGGAGCCCAATGTGGGGCTTGATCCCAGTCATGACCTGAGCTAAAGGCAGATGCTTTAGGACTAAGCCACCCAGGCACTCCTCTGCATAAAACTGTTAAAGAAGTAAACCAGGTGTATTTACCTGACTTAGGTCATAAATGTAGGTTGAAAGACAAAACAAGATTTTGCTTGTCAAAGTATGCAGCAGTTTGAGAACTTGGACTTCCTCATTTGATGCCTTAGAACCAAGACTCATCAGGCACCATCATTTAGGTTATTAAAAACCCATTTTCTGTACATGAATTCCTTCCTCTTCTTCTAATATCATCATAATGGCTTTTAGAAGGCAAAGAGAGTACAGGGTGATCTTTGTACTTACATTGCATTGAAACACAATTCAAGGGAATTCTGGTCTTCCCTCCTCCCCCCAACTCATGGCTTTAATTCATATCCTGATATCCACACCTTCCAGTTACAACCTTGGTGTTTTGTAAGTCCAGGAATACTCAAGTTGGGGGTAGCATTGCAATGCTAGAAGACCCAGTCACAGACCTCATCGGTTCTTTGATTTGTCTTCTGGTGTCCCTGTGTCTCCTGATTATCTGTTCACAAGTTGGCTTGTTGGGAACTTGTCTGTGGTTGTAGTGCCCTCCAGATGGATTCCTCCCTTCCACTGGAGAGGAAGGGGGTACGGTTTGAAAGGTTAAAAAATACATATATATATACTGAATTCTCTTCTGGTAGGATGGGGCATATCCACCCTTCTGGGCTTTAAAGTGCCTCTTCATGTGTAAGGTGAGGTGGTCCCACTTGGAGAAGGTCCAGTTGCACATTGGCCCTGGGAGGGTTGGTGTCCGATGTGTTTGCTATGGTGCCTGGTCAGTTAGTCCGAGTGGGCACATTTCCATCCACAGCCGTCAGTCAGGTGTGCCTTGAGGTGAGGACTCTTCATGTAGGTTTTGCTGCAGTCTACATAATCACAAATGTGAGTGGCTGTCCTTTTACGGGGCCACGACCTTCTCCCCCTCTTTCATATTGGCTCCTGCGGCTTGCAGGGAGGGGGGGTGGTGCATGAGCTCTTGGTAATGGAGCGGTGGGACCTATGGCTGCAGTCTGGCCAGAAGGGTGGATAGTTGGGCCCGGGATGGGGATGAAAGCCTGGGGGGAGCTGTAGGACAGTATGACAGTCCTTGCTGCTTGGCAGTTCTGGGCACCCAGGGTCGGGGTGGTCCAGCACGGGAGCTGTACTCCAGGAAGAAGTCTTGTACATTTTGAATCAGATGTGAAAAGCCAGGAAATAGCACTTTAATCGCCTTTGGCAAACAGTGATTAGTGATTATGTCGGGGGTGGGGGATGGAATTTTCCTTTAGAACCTTTATGTATTACCGCTAATGACTTTAAAGCACTTAAACAATTTGGAGGATATTTTTCTTCCATCTTCCACTATCTTATTTCCCTGTGTGTGCAAAAGTTATCTTTATCACACATGAAAACTGTTCAATACAAGTCTCAAAGGGTGTTTTTGGTTCCCATCCCAACAGCTTCTATTAGAACAAATGGAAACCAAACAGATAAAATGATACAATGAGATTATAGAATTGGTATTGATCACAAAGTAGTTCTTAGTAACAATTCCTAAGCCTTAACTCATCCAGGCTGAGAATTCCACTTTGGGGACCTAAACCCCTAGGAAAAACAGAAAAGAAAATTGAAACGCTTACATATTCAATTGTTGAATAAACTCTGACATTAAATATTAAATCATCAGAGTGTAATGTTCTATTAAAAACGACAGATATATTTAGGCTTGAAGTAATTTGCAAAATAATAAACTCTCAAAAGTATCATTGTGGGTACATAATGATTACTTGAGCTCTGGACATTAGAAGGATCAAAAGGGAACACGGTTTTTATTGTATGTCAGAGAAGTTCATTGTGTTGTGTTTTGTTACTAAGTTAAAACCATTGCCTGCCTCCCTGCGCCCCTACCCCCCTCCGAAGTCTGGAGATGCTGGCTGGTTAGGTGGGACTGTTTTGGGCCTGTATTATCTCTCCTGAATTTTCTAATGTTGTTCTTAATCTCCTTTCTTTTTAGGACGCTGTCTCTGAAACCCAGACAGAAGTGCTCACATTTCCCAACTCCCAGCATGGTCTCAGAAGACAGAAGAGAGACTGGGTTATCCCTCCTATCAGCTGCCCAGAAAATGAGAAAGGCCCATTTCCTAAAAATCTGGTTCAGGTAGAGAAGGAAGTTATCTATTTCTCTGGGAGCAATTTGGCAGAATGGGACCTAGAAGAAAACGGGGGAAAACCCCAATGTCAGGATCCTTCCCTTGATAATTCTGTTTGTTCTGTTTCAGATCAAATCTAACAGGGACAAAGAAATCAAGGTCTTCTACAGCATCACTGGCCAAGGAGCTGACACACCTCCGGTTGGTGTATTTGTTATTGAAAGAGAAACGGGATGGCTGAAGGTGACAGAGCCTCTGGATAGAGAGCAAATTGCCAAGTACATTGTGAGTATCTCTCAGGAGCATGCTAATAATGGGGTCATATCCTTCCAGAATTTTTTGGTCGACCCATGTTGGATCCCTAGAACAGATGCTCTGGACGTATGAGGCTTAATTGGATATCTCTATGCCCATTGACAAGGGAAGATGACAGGAGAATCTGGAAAAAGGGAGGGAGGGGTGTTGATTTTTTCCCGTTAGGAATAAAGAGAGGGGAGTCTTAGGATCATACTTGAGTTTAGACAGAAGATATCAACTTACTCTTGGGGCTTAAAGTTCCTGACCCAAAGGAAGAGGCCAGTTACAACGTTGGGGAGCAAAAGCCATTCCTGGGCCTTGGTAGCTGTGTGAGCTTGGGGAGCTGGTGGGTAATACATGGGGCCAAAGGCCGAAAAATCTGGGAGAGGTACTAGACAGGAGAAGCCAGAGCAAATTTTACCCTGCTGGGAATAAGAGTGTTTTAGGCTTCTGGTCTTGTCTTAGGTCTGGCTCCCCAACCTTCCTATGGGAAAGGGGAGCTCTGACCTGGGGTTGTGTTCTGCAGCCCATGAATCTTTACATAATATGACTTCAACCAGTGTCATGACATCATTGAAGCAGCAGCATATGTGTGAGGAAAGTTCTTTGTGGAGGGCGGGGGGGGGGGTATCCATCCTTGGGTCTTGGAGAATGGGAGGGAGTGGAGGCCAGCTAGAGTTCTCCTCACACGACTCCTCCCATTTTTTCCTCCTTGTTGGGGCCCAAATAACCCTCACTTGGTTGTTACAGCTCTTTTCTCACGCCGTGTCTTCTAACGGGCATGCAGTCGAAGACCCAATGGAGATTGTGATCACTGTGACAGATCAGAATGACAACAAGCCTGAGTTCACCCAGGAGGTCTTTGAAGGATCTGTCATGGAAGGTGCTCTGCCAGGTATGGCCAGTGTCAAGATGCTGAATACCCAGAAAGACACTTAGATTCTTTGGACCTCAAAGTGTTGGGGCTTGTGTTTGGGGTCAGGTCCTTCATAGGAACAGAACTTTTTTGGAAGCGCGCGTGCGTGCGTGCGTGCGTGTGTGTGTGTGTGTGTGTACACGCAAAGCATCATTCTGCAGAAATGTGTATGACAAAATAGTCCTGGGATCCAGCCCCACCTCTGGCTTCCTACTCAGCGGGGAGCCTGCTTCTCTTCCTCCCTCTGCTACTCCTCCTGCTGTGCTCTCTTCTTGCTCTCTGTCAAATAAATACATAATAAAGTAAATCAATAAATAATCTGTAAAAAAAAAAAAAATAGCAGTTTTAGAGGGGTGCCTTGCCAGCTCAGTTGGTAGAGCATGTTACTCTTGATCTTGGGGATGGGGATTCTAGCCCCTCGTTGGGCATAGAGCTCACCCCTCCACCCAAAAAGGATCAGTTTAAGAACCTTCTCTAATGAAGAAACAAATCTTTGCCATTCCTGAACACATTATTTTCTCTCTGTGGTAAAGGTAGCCACTGCCCTGACTTTGGTGGTAGTCATTCCTTTGCTTTCACTTATCTTGTGCATCATGTGTATATGTACCCCTCTATAAATATCTGGGATTTTTGGCATGTTTTCAGACTTTGTATACATGGAATCACTCTACATGTATTTCTGTGATGTGCTTTGCTCATTCAGCTTTATGGACAGAAAGTTCTTCGTGTTGGTGCCCGGAGCAGTCCAAGGTCATCCATTCTCATTGCTGCATCATTATTTATTATTTTTATATTTATATAAAGCCCTTTATTCCCCTGTTGAGGGAACTTGAGCTTGTTTCAGTTTTTTGCTGTTCGAAATACATTCTTTTGTTTTTGTTTGTTCTCAGAACATTCTTTTTTTTTTTTTTTAAAGATTTTATCTATTTATTTGTCAGAGAGAGAGAGAGGCAGGCAGAGGGAGAAGCAGGCTCCCTGCCGAGCAAGGAGCCGGATGTGGGACTCGATCCCAGGACGCTGGGATTATGACCTGAGCCAAAGGCAGCTGCTTAACCAACTGAGCCACCCAGGAGTCCCAGAACATTCTTTAATATATTACTTGATGCGTACTCACAAGGCTTTGTCCAGGGTGTGTGTCCATAATGGCAGATTGCTTGGTTAGATGGGGTACGTGCCTGTTCAGTGTGACTAGTGGTGGAACCACTTGACATTCCCGCCAGCAATCGATATCCTAGAACTGTTAGACTTTTTAGCTTTGTTGAGTGTGCACCTGTTATCTCTGTACAGTTTTAAAGGGCATATCTCTGATTTTTTAGTGGGCTATTAGCATTTTCTATGTTTGCTGGCCATTCCGGTTTCTTCTTCATGACTTGTCTCTTCAAGTCTTTTGCTCCATTTTTCCCTCGGACTATTTGTCCTTTTCCTGTGGAGCCCTAAGGAATTTTGTTGATGTTGTGGACACTAGTCCTTTGGCCTTCACGTGTGCTGTAAGTATTCTCTGCCACCCTGAAGGTTGTGATCTCTAGTGACCATTCTCTCTGGTGAAGCTGTGCCTCAGACACCACGTGGGGATATTGGTGGGATTTTTCCCAGTTCTTCACCTCATTCACTCTGTATGAGAGACAGGGAACAGCATTTAGTTTAAGGTTCTTTATTCCCCATAGTCCCCATCGTCCTCACCTCCAGCCCCCATCCAAAATTGTTGGAAAAGCAGAGTCATTGGAATACTGCTCACTGGATGGAATGCTTTTTTCCTCCTCTACCACTTTGGTAAAAATTTTCCAAAGTCAGAGAATGGAGCCGTAACATGGTACCATCCCCAGGGCTCCTCTTTTACCACTCTGGACAGAACTGAGCTGAGCTTTGTTGACCAGAATCCAAAGTGCAGCCGAACTGACTCTTTCTCTCCCTCGGCACTTCCAGGCACCTCCGTGATGCAGGTCACGGCCACAGATGCGGATGACGACGTGAACACCTACAACGCCGCCATTGCTTATCGCATCATCACCCAAGACCCCCTCCTGCCTAGCAGCATGATGTTCACTATCAACAAGGACACAGGAGTCATCAGCGTGCTCACCACCGGGCTGGACCGGGAGGTCAGGGGTCAAGAGGTTCTGGAGGGGGTTGAGGGCAAACATATAGCTTAAATCACATGGACAGTACAAAGCCCTGCTGAGGCCATTTGCCACTTTATGTTTACGGTCTGAACTTTGCATCTAAACAGCTCTCTAGAGGTTTTATTCCTAGAAGGCAGGCTGATAGTGAAGCAAATGATCAAATAAACGGTTTCCATGTCCTGGGCTGGGCTTGATGTGGCTGTTGGTCCTGACTCATAGGTTTTGATCTCTGCAGAAAATTCCCATGTACACCCTGGTGGTCGAGGCTGCCGACCTGCAAGGTGAAGGGTTAAGTACAACCGCGACAGCTCTGATCACGATCACTGACATCAACGATAACGCCCCCGTCTTCCAGCCCACCACGGTAATTCTACAGCCCCCTGGATGGTTTCCAGAGAAAGGTCCTCCCTGGCTTTGCAGCTGCTCATGGTGAACCCTTTGAAGACTTTCCCCAGACTAGTGAGCTTTCAGGCACAAGCAGATTGGGATGGGAGTTGTCTCTGTCCTCCTCAGCGTGGACCAGAGCTGCACCTGGGGGTGCCTGCCTAGCTCAGTCCGTGGAACACGCAACTCTTGATCTTGTTCATCTATTAGGTGTCGGGATGTCATAAGTGACTTATCTTCTCATTTGCTCTGTAGTACCAGGGGCAAGTGCCTGAGAACAAGGCCAATGTTGAAATCGCCGTACTCAAAGTGACTGATGACGATGTCCCCAATACCCCAGCATGGCAGGCCGTGTACACCATTTTGAACAATAACGATGAGCAGTTTGTTGTCACCACAGACCCAGTAACCAACGATGGCATATTGAAAACAGCTAAGGTTTGTACAGTGCCTGGCAAGACGCAGAAACTGACATCTTAGCCAGCTGCCTGCTCCCTTGTCCCTTGGTGTCCTTTCAGAAGTAGAGTAGCATGGCATTGGTGGGTTATGAGTGGGCAGCTGTCCCAGGTTCTGGTGAGCCATTTGGGGTTTGCAGCAACTCTTCAGGCACATGTGAGAAGCTCCTACGCAGCCCCTTAAAATCAAGGAGAAAGAAAGTACCATCTGTTTTAAAAGGCTTTCTCCCTGAAACATTTGCCTACCCCCATATCCATTTTGCAAATGAAAAGAAAGAAGGGTTTACTGGTCTCTGCCATTTTGCTGGATTATTTTAGAAGTGAAAGATGTCTTGGAAACCCGAAAACTAAGAAGTTTGGTGATTCTCTTGTCAAAGTTATTCAAAGTTAGCAGATCTCTGGTTCAGCTCCCAAACATAGACTTCCTGTTGAATAGGCGAACAAGACCGTTCGTCTCTGCGGTGCCTACTCTACATAACCTTACCTTCTACCGAACACTGATGTCAGCGTATTCTATGCTACCAACAGAAGAAGCCACTAAAATGAACCCGTACCATACACGAAGTTGCTCACAAAAGTTTCCAGTTTATTCTTTAAAGCAACTCTGTACTAGTTCCTTTTTGTATGTATCTGGGTGTGGAAACAGACCCAGAGATGTAGTTGGCTGGACCACACAGCTGGGAAATGGCCCACCTGGACTTTGACCTTGTTACTGGCTGATTTCTGAACTGCATGTTGTCACTAAACTTAATTGAGGTCAGTGAGGTCAGTCAGGAGCAGGTTCTTCTGTCCATCTGCTGTCGCATGGACCACATGTCACATAGGATACCAACATTCTTACTAGTCTTGGATAGTAGATGACTTAAGGTGCTAGTGTTTGCTCACTGGGTTGTATTGTTCAAGGCTTCACATAGTTTGTTACTCTTCTGCTAGGGTTCTTAACCTCTTTTAATTTATTTTAAAGATTTTATTTATTTATTAGAGAGAGAGACAGTGAGAGCAGGAACACAAGCAGGGGGAGTGGGAGAGGGAAAACAGGCTTCCCACTGAGCAGGGAGCCCGATTCAGGGCTCGATCCCAGAACTCTGGGATCATGACCTGAGTCAAAGGCAGACACTTAACGACTGAGCCACCCAGGTTCCTCTAGGGTTCTTATCTTTAATATGGTTGCATGTTAGCTTTTTTTTTTTTTTAAGATTTTTATTTATTTATTTGACAGTCAGAGATCACAAGTAGGCAGAGAGGCAGGCAGAGAGAGAGGGGAGGAAGCAGGCTCCCCGCTGAGCAGAGAGCCTGATGCGGGGCTCGATCCCAGGACCCTGGGACCATAACCCGAGTTGAAGGCAGGGGCTTAACCCACTGAGCCACCCAGGCGCCCTGCATGTTAGCTTTTGAAAAACATCCACATCCCACCCCCCTCCCCCAACCCCAGAGAGATTATTGTTTACTGGGTCAGGGTGCAGGCCCTTATTTTCTTCAGAAGTTCTCAAGTTAACTTCTTCCTAACGCAGCCAGATCATAGAACCACGACATAGTGCCAGCCACAGCAGTAGTTAAGCATGTCATCTTTTTTTAAACAGTAACAAAAATGTATTCTTTAACCCCTTTTGTTTCTGCTCCTTAGGGCTTGGATTTTGAGGCCAAGCAGCAGTATATTCTGTACGTGACTGTCGTGAACGTAGCCCCATTTGAGGTCATTCTCTCCACCTCCACGGCCACTGTCACTGTGGATGTGGAGGACATGAATGAAGCCCCCGTCTTTGTGCCTTGCCCAAAGGAAGTGAACATACCTGAAGACTTTGGTGTGGGCCTGGAAATCACGTCTTACACTGCCAAGGACCCGGACAAGTTCATGGAACAGAGGATAACGTAAGTTTGAAAATTTTTCAACAGACTGGCAGCAACTCTGTGTGTGTGTGTGTGTGTGTGTGTGTGTGCGCACGCTTGTATGCATGTGTATAAAATAATTAGTTCATAGCACTTTATCATCGTTGGTCTGTGCAAGACCCTTCTCTTTTGGCCTTTTTTTTTCCCCATTCTTCACATCTTTTCCATTCCTCCATAGCCAGCCATTCTAGACTTACTGTGCTTCCTCTCTTCAAGGTCATGCAGTTAGGCAGGAATGTGATTTTTTTTTTTTTAAAGATTTTATTTATCTATTTGACAGAGATCACAAGTAGGTAGAAAGGCAGGCAGAGAGGGAAGCAGGCTCCCTGCTGAGCAGAAAGCCCGATGCGGGGCTCAATCCCAGGACCCTGAGATCATGACCTGAGCCGAAGGCAGAGGCTTAACCCACTGAGCCACCCAGGCGCCCCAGGAATGTGATTTTAATTGAAATGAATGGTGTTGTGTTATAAGTAGCCCACTATTTCCTCTCCTTTTAAACTAGAAGGCGCCTCTATAATCCATGTTGTAAACACATGTGGAAACCAACATCAGCACCCACGACCACATATGACAAAGAACGTCCTTCTTCTTTTGAGGGCTGGATTTGGCTAGGAAAAAGCTTTTAGAGCACAAATCCCAACATGACACGTGTGTCTTTGTTAGTAATAGTGTGATTTCCAGGGGTAACAGGGCTTGGCCAATGAGCCCACTTCCTCTTTGCAGAGAGGTTCCTACCTCTTAATATTTGCTTTAGAGGAAACTGTAACAATGAACTGTTTAGAAAAAACGTTCTACAAATCTAGAGTAGCGTCTTGCTTACTGATTGAGTGTATTCTTATTTTGAGTGATGTTTGTGTTTTAGTATCCATGCTTTTGATTTACTAAACTTCAAACAAAGAAGATTTTTTTAAGTGTGACTTCAACTTTTAAGGTTATTCTGGGAATTTTTTTTTTTAAAGACTATTTATTTATTTGTCAGAGAGAGAGAGAGAGAGAGAGCGAACGAGCACAGGCAGACAGAGAGGCAGGCAGAGGCAGAGGGAGAAGCAGGCTCCCTGCTGAGCAAGGAGCCTGATGTGGGACTCGATCCCAGGATGCTGGGATCATGACCTGAGCCAAAGGCAGCTGCTTAACCAACTGAGCCACCCAGGCGTCCCTATTCTGGGAATTTTTAAAAAAAAAATTTATCCATTTATTTGAGAGAGCAAGAGAACAGCAGGGAGAAGCAGAGGGAGAGGGGAAAGCAGACTCCCTGCTGAGCAGGAAGCCTGATGTAGAACTTGATCCTAGCACCCTGGGATTGTGACCTGAGCCAAAGGCAGATGCTGAACCGACTAAGCCACCGAGTTGCTTCTATTCTGGAGATTTTTTTATGCGGATTCAGAGCTCTTGAATACCTCTAGATGGGGCATGTGCCCTCTACAGGAAGAACTAAACAAAGGGAGCAGGTAGTGATCTTAAAGGCTGCTAGAACTGAGTCCTTAGATCAAGGATGATGGGGAAATTTTAAATGGAGACTGATAACACCAAAACCTTCTGATTGTTTTTAGCATTTACTATTAAAAAAAAAAAAAAGGCAAGGACAGCACGACATAATGTGCCAGCCACCTCATGTGATCAGCGGTGTGCACACAGTGCCACTGAGGAAATGGTTTTAGAGAAAACAAAAGTTGGGACAGCATGTAGTCAAACATTAGGGTCTGATTTTGAAGAAATGCAGAGAATCGGGCACCTGGATGGCTCAATGGGTTAAGCCTCTGCCTTCAGCTCAGGTCATGATCTCAGGGTGCTGGGATTGAGCCCCGCATCGGGCTCTCTGCTCAGCGGGGAGCCTGCTTCCCTCCCTCTCTCTGCCTGCGTCTCTGCCTACTTGTGATCTCTCTCTCTCTCTCTCTCTCTGTCAGATAAATAAATAAAATTTAAAAAACAAAAAAATGCAGAGAATGAAGAAAAAGTTAAATGCCACAAGAAGGCGGTCCAGCAAACACAGAATGTGGGAACTCTGTGACAAATGACACTGTTTTTCTCCATGAAATGAATGAATGGTAAAAGGGTTGAGGGACTGCTATAGATGCAGAGAGTATTAACAGGCAGGTGATCCAACGGTAATGTGTAGACTACCCTTGAGTACAGATTCAACAGTCCAATTATAAAGACACCCTTGAGTTAATTGGAGATATTTGAACATGGACTTGGCATTAAATGGCGTTAAGTAATTGTTATTTTTGTAAGCTGTGTTAGTGGCGTTCTGATTATTACTGTGGTTTTTTTTTTTAACTTTTTCTATATAAGATATCTGCTAAGGTATTTAGAGGAGAAATCTTTCTTTTTTTTAATATTTTACTTATTTGTCAGAGAGCACACACTGGCAGGCAGAGGCAGAGAAAAAAGCAGGCTCCCTGCTGAGCAAGGAGCCCGATCCCAGGATGCTGGGACCATGACCCAAGCGAAGGCAGACGCCTAACGACTGCACTACCCAGGCATCCCCAGAGGAGAAATTTTTCGGCTTCTGGGATTTGCTTTAAAATAGACTGTAATTTCGGGGTCACCTGACTGGCTCAGTTAGTGGAGTGTGTCACTCTTGATCTGGGCTTGTGAGTTTGAGCCCCATATTGGGTGTGGAGATTACTTAAAAATAAAATCTTAAAATACATAAAATACTCTCATTTCATCCATATATTTAAGGTAATGGTCATAATCTGAAGATTCTTCTAAGTGGTCGAAAATAAAAGGGCCAGTAATGTGTGTGTGTTCGCTTGTTCCAAGTTCCAAAAAGGCTTTATTACATACATTGGGGAGGGGTTCAGTCCTTCTTGGCTGCCACTTTCCTTGTGGCCACCAGAACATGGTTGAGCTCCTCTGTCTTCCTCTTGGCATGGATGTGTTTCCTCACCCTTTACCTGATGAGCTGAGGGTGCACTTGTTCTTAGAGACCTTGAGGCACTCCATGGCACGCTGCTCGCGTGGGCCAGAGGCACAACCTTCTCGGGTCCTGCCCTGCACCAACTCGGTGTCCCTCATGGGGTGCCTGCTGCAGCGGCTATACCTTGGCCTCCACACATTCTTAGTCACCCCATGGTCCTTGTTGAGTCCCATGGAGATAGTATCATGCGGAGCCACGGCTGGACTCCCCAAGCCATGCCCCACAGTCCAGATAGCAACAGACCCTACAACACATGGTGTCCCACTAACGTAGTATGTGCTTTTATTTAGATTTCTAAAGATTTTATTTAGTTACTTTAGAGAGAAAGGGGCTGGAGAAGAGGGAGAGAGAGAATTTCAAGGAGACTCCCCACTGAGTGGGGAGCCTGAGGTAGGATTTGAACCCACGGCCCTGAGGTGGAGACCTGTGTTAAGATCAAAAGTCGGATGCTTAACTGACTAAGCCGTGCAGGCACCCTTCATGAGATGTGTTTATAATCAAATTTGAAAAGTAGAGTGGAAAACCGAGGACAACATTGTTGGGTTTTTGTTCAGTGATGAATCCTTGGAGTGTGTGGTTTCAAGGCTGGGTTGACATCTTTGCTTGCATCCCTGAGGTAGGTAGTTCTAAATTTCTATTTGAGGGGCGCCTGGGTGGCTCAGTCGGTTAGGGGTCTGCCTTCAGCTCAGGTCGTTAACTCAGGGTCCTGGGATCGAGTCCTTCATCAGGCTCCTTGCTCAGTGGGGAGTCCTCTTCTCCCTTAGTGTGCTTGTGTACACCCTGTGTCTGTCAAAAAAATAAACAGAAATCTTAAAAAAAAAAAAAACAAACCTTCTCTTGGACCAAGTGCAGGGACCAAGTGTTAATAATATGTGTAGAGGTCCTTACCCCTGGAATAAAGACCACTCTGTGGTTCATGGCTTTGCTCTTGTAAAGAGGTGAGGATGTACATACAGGTATCCAAGGCCCTTGTGTCTTAGGTTGTTTCCTTTCTGGAGTCTTTCCATGACCCTGGCAGATAACTAGGCAGTGTATCTGTTTTTCTTCTTTCTTTTTAAAATTTTTATTTATATAGAGCACATGGTCGGGGGAGGGCAGAGGGACAGGGGGAAGCAGGCTCCCACTGAGCAGGGAGCCCAACTGCAGGCTTGATCCTAGAATCCTGAGATCGTGACCTGAGTCAAAGGCAGACGCTTAACCGATTGAGCCACACAGGTGCCCCATCTCTGTCTTTCATACCTTTGTTTTCTCTGACTGAATGTTTCTGGTACACCTAATAAGGTGTAGCTTGACAGGATTTTTTTGAGTAAAATTTCTTTCTCGCTGTGTAAGACCGGAAGGAGCTTGAACCTCTCTGGCACCTACCAACACAGGCATCCCACCTTCTGGCCACTGTGTCAACCCAGACCTCATCATGCTCATGGTAGGGGTGCTGGGGGGCATATTGCCACTGTTCGTGAGCTACTGTACCCCTTGGGTAACTGGTCTGAAAGAGTCTGCTTTTAAAAAACACATAGGGGGACGCCTGGGTGGCTCAGTTGGTTAAGCGGCTGCCTTCGGCTCAGGTCATGATCCCAGCGTCCTGGGATCGAGTCCCACATTGGGCTCCTTGCTCAGCAGGGAGCCTGCTTCTCCCTCTGCCTCTGCCTGCCTCTCTGTCTGCCTGTGCTCGTGCGCTCTCTCTCTCTCTGTCTCTCTGACAAATAAAAAAAAATTTTTTTTTAAAACACGTAGGATCAGGGGGTACATGGGTGGCTCAGTTGATTGTGTCTGTCTTTGGCTCAGGTCCGGATCCCAGGGTTCCGGGGTCAGGCTCCCTGCTCAGCAGGAAGCCTGCTTCTCCCTCTCCTACTACCCTGGCTTGTGTTCCCTCTCTTGCTGTCTCTCTCTCTCTCTTTCTCTCTCTCTGTCAAATAAATAAAATATTAAACCAACCAACCAAAAAAAAAAAAAAAGCCTCAGGACACCAGGGTGGCTCAGTTGGGTAAGCATCTGCCTTCCACTCCAGTCATAATCCCAGGATCCTGGGATTGAGTCCCTCCTTGCTCAGCAGGAAGCCTGCTTCTCCCTCTGCCTGCTGCTTCCCCTGCTTATACTTTCTCTCTCTCTCTCTCTGACAAATAAATCTTAAAACAAACACACACACACACACACATACATACATACATACATACATACATGATAGTATTCATTGCTTCAGGCAAGAATTGTCCATAGATGTTAAATCTCTTGCATGAAACTTTGGTGAACAGGCTATTGTCACATTTTCTCCTCTCAGGACACAGATTAATTACTGTGAGAAAAAAGGTTCCTTTGCTGCAAAAGAGTTCTGATTGCCTATCACTTCCCCAGGTGATGGAAGTGCACATCACCAAGAAAAGGATAGCTGTCAGGTGCCTCCTAATCTGATTGATACAATGACGACACATGTTATCTCCACACTGTTCTTGCTTCCCCTTCCCTCATATAATGTGAAACTACTTAGGAGGAGGGAGGGGTGCCAGGGTGGCTCAGTTGTTAAGCATCTGCCTTCAGCTCAGGTTGGGATCCTGGGATTGAGCCCTGTATCAGGCTCCCTGCTCAGCGGGGAGCCTGCTTCTCCCTCTCACTCTGCTCCCCTGCTCCTGCTCTCTCTCTGTCTCAAAAAAATAAATAAATAAATAAAATCTTAAAAAAAAATTTTTTTAAATAAAAATAAGAAAAAGAAACTACTTACGGGGTAATGATCAGACCAACCCAAATTGAGGGGCTTTCTACAAAGCAAGTAGCCTATACTTTACTTTTTTGTTGTTGGTGCTGTAAGATTTTTTTACTTACTTCAGAGAAAGAGAATTGGCAGGGGGCAGAGGGAGAGGGAGAGGGAGAAAGATGCTCAAGCAGACTCCATGCCGAGTATAGAGCTGGATGTGGGGCTTGATCTCATGACCAGTCATGACCTGAGCAGAAGCCAAGAGTCAGGTGCTTAACTGACTGCCCTACTCAGGCACCCCTGGCCTACACTTTCCAAAAAGTGTTGAGAAAGAAAAGAAAGGCTAAGGACTAGTTCCAAATTAGGGAAACGTGACGTCTAAATGTCAGGCATGGATGGATCCAGAATCTGGGCAGGGATGTTCTGGAGGACAGTTTTGGGGAAATGGACAATTTAAATATGTGCCATATATTAAATAAGAGTATGATATCAAAGTTCTATTTCCTGAAATTAAATCATCATCATGTAAGAAAATGCCTCTGTTCTTAGGGGCTAACACGCTGAAGCATTTCTGAGTGAGAGAGTGAGGTCTGCGATTTGAGGGGGACATGGATGGTCATACTCTGCTGTAGATGGGATCGATGAGTGATGAGGACCCTTAGCCTTCTTCATCTAGGTGCTGGCCAGTGTACTGTTCTAAGGCAGAGTTTGTGCCTTCTCAGGTATCGGATTTGGAGGGATGCTGCTGGTTGGCTGGAGATTAATCCAGAATCTGGTGCCATTTTCACTCGGGCTGAGCTGGACAGAGAGGACATGGAGCATGTGAAGAACAGCACGTATGAGGCCCTCATTATAGCCATTGACAATGGTAAGGCTGCCCCTAGTACGTGACCTTTGCCATCTCACCCTCCTGGCTAGTGTGCTTCATTGCCCCATATCCTGCTTTTGGAGGCCAGAATTCATTCTTTTCCTTGTATTCTTAAACAAAGGCATATGATTTTCAAAAGTGCAAATACTTATACCTGAACCCACTCCTTCCCCACGGGAGCCAGACTACCTGGGTCTAGATCCTAAGACAAAAGCTTATGTCCCTCTGTTCCTCTACCTGGTAAAATGATAACATCCCATCTGGATTTTTAATGAGTTCATTTATGTAAAAGTGCCCTAGAAGAGTGTATGCTCTATAAGGACTACCATAATTTTTATCCTCATCATTAGTAGTGACATGTGGCTCCTTCCAGACTGTGTATTTGAATACATTTACGTGCATATAGAATAGAGTTTATTGGGACACCTGGGTGGCTCAGTTGGTTGAGCAGCTGCCTTCGGCTCAGGTCATGATCCCGGCGTCCTGGGATCGAGTCCCACATCGGGCTCCTTGCTTGGCAAGGAGCCTGCTTCTCCCTCTGCCTCTGCCTGCCACTCTGTCTGCCTGTGCTCGCTCGCTCTCTCTCTCTCTCTCTAACAAATAAATAATCTTAAAAAAAAAAAAAAACACTTAAAAAAAAAAAAGAAATAGAGTTTATTATAAAGCCACTATCTAATTTACAGACTGGTTTTGTTTTTATTACAAAAACCATTATTTTGGGGGTGCCTGGGTGGCTCATTTGTTAAGCATCTGGCCTTGGCTTAGGTCATGATCCTGGCCGGGGTCCTGGGATCGAGCCCTGCGTCGCGCTCACTGCTCAGCAGGAATCCTATTTTTCTCTCTCCACTCCCCTTGCTTGTATTACCTTTCTCGCTCTCTGTCAAATAAGGGAATAGAAATCTTTTTTTAAAAACCTAGGGATGCCTGGGTGGCTCACTGGGTTAAAGCCTCTGCCTTCTGCTCAGGTCATGATCCCAGGGTCCTGGGATCAAACCCCGTATCGGGCTCTCTGCTCAGCAGGGAAGCCTGCTTCCTCCTCGCTCTCTCTGCCTCTCTGCCTACTCGTGATCTCTGTCAAATAAATAAATAAGAAATCTTAAAAAAAAAAAAAACCACTAAAAAAAAACATTATTTTGTATATGTTGACTTAAATGAAAGTTGATTTATTTGCTGTTTAGTTTATTATTATTTATGGTATGTCTTAAAGACCCAGATATACTTTGGCACCTTATAAATCTATCTCTTTGTATTAGTGTTATCTGGATATAGCATACTTTAATCATTCACGCATTAAAGAACACTTGGGGTGGTTTCCACTTGTTTGTTACTCCCATGATTTGCGTAAGGAAACATCCTTGTCCGTGGCCTCTGTGTGCAAGTGTTTCCCTTGGCTGGATATTTAGAAACAATTATTGTTAGGAACTGCTCGCTCCCTGGGACTGTTATGGATTCTCTTTCCCTCGATAACTCCCCAGCTTCCTGAGGTAGTAATCCCAGGCTTGACAGTCTTGAAAACACCGCAAGGCAGGTAAGGCCATGATGGGCCTGGACAGGTGGCTGGTAGATGATGCAGGCTCCGTGGCATTGTGACCATGCTGGGGGCAGATGAGCCCAGCCTCCTCACTTAGATTCGAAAGCCTGTTCCTGGAGCTGTATTTGGGAAAGCAGAGAGCAGGACAAGTAAGGCCCATGATGCGGTCCCATTCACAGAATGCTTTTGCCTGAGGGGAGAGCTAGCCCATGGCTTTAGCCACACTGGCCAGCTGTCGCTGGCTGCGTGGAAATTCTCCAGCCTGGCCCGGAAGTAGGTGGAGGAAATGGCTCCTGAACATGGGTTGGCAGACTTTCTGTAAAGGAAGGGCCAGGGAATAAGTATTTTAGTGTCCACGGGCTGTGTGATCTTGATTGCCTTTGCAGCCTAGAAGCATGCATAGATAGTCTAAAGGGGGAATGAGCACAGCTGTTTTCTTAATTTGCCTGGAAGACCTTAGTTTGCTGACCCCTGACCTCACAATCATGGCTCAGGTGTGATGGTGGCGAATTATTCCTCTAAGTGTCACTTTGTGCATGACTCAGTACTTTTTAATGTAAGGTCTAAGAGGAAGAAGAGTGAGGCTTCTTAGAAAATCTATTAGCTTTAATTAATTAATTAATTAATTTAATTTTTAAAGATCTTATTTATTTTTAAGATTTTATTTATTTGACAGAGATCACAAGTAGGCAGAGAGGCAGGCAGAGAGAGGGGGAAGCTGGCTCCCTGCTGAGCAGAGAGCCCAATGTGGAGCTCCATCCCAGGACCCTGACCCAAGCTGAAACCCACTGAGCCACCCAGGAGCCCCAATATTTTATTTATTTATTTAACAGACAGAGATCACAAGTAGGCAAAGAGAGGCGAGCAGAGAGCCTGATGGCGGGCCAATCCCAGGACCCTGGGATCATGACCTGAGCTGAAGGCAGAGGCTTTAACCCACTGAGCCACCCAGGTGCCCATATTAGCTTCTTCTTCCTTTTTTTTTCTTTTTAGCTTCTTTTTTAATTAGAAGAAATTTTAGGGGTGCCTGGGTGGCTAAGTCATTAAGTGCCTGCCTTCAGCTCATGTCATGATCCCAGGGTTCTGGGATCGAGTCCCACATTGGGCTCCCTGCTCGGCGGGAAGCCTGGTTCTCCCTCTCCTACTTCCCCTGCTTGTGTTCCCTCTCCCTGTCTCTCTCTGTCAAATAAATAAATAAAATCTTAAAAAAAAAGGAGGGGGGGTGCCTGGGTGGCTCAGTGGGTTAAAGCCTCTGCCTCAAGCTCAGGTTGTCATCTTAGGGTCCTGGGATGGAGCCCAGCATCAGGCTCTCTGCTCAGCAGGGAGCCTGCCTCCTTCTCTCTCTCTGCCTGCCTCTCTGCCTACTTCTGATCTCTCTCTCTGTCAAATAAATAAATAAAGGGGTGCCTGGGTGGCTCAGTGGGTTAAAGCCTCTGCCTCAAGCTCAGGTCGTCATCTTAGGGTCCTGGGATTGAGCCCCGCATTGGGCTCTCTGCTCATCAGGAAGCCTGCTTCCTCCTCTCTCTCTGCCTTCCTCTCTGCCTACTTGTGATCTCTCTCTCTCTGTCAAATAAATAAAAAAAATCTAAAAAAAAAAAAAACATTTAAAATTAAAATAAATAAATAAATAAACTTTTTAAAAAAGAAAAAGAAAATTTAAATGACACTTTTTTTAATACATATGATAAGATAAAAAAGATTTGATGGATGTATAAACAAAATATGGTATATGCATACAATGGAATATTGTTAAGCCTTAAAAAAGGAAGGGCAGCCTGTCACATGTTAAAACCTGAATGAATCTTGGGAGCATTATGCTAAGTAAAAGACATGTCACAAAAAGGCAAATACTGTATGGTTCCACTTACTTAAGGTATGAAAGCAGTCTAATTCATAGAGACAAAGTAGAATGGTGGTAACCAGGGGCTTGGAGGAAAAGGGAAGTGGGGAGTTATTAAATGGGTACTTAGTTTGAGTTTTACAAGATGACAAGATTCTGGAGAGCTATTCCATAGCAGTGGGAATATACTTACATTGTTGAACCTAAAATGTGAAATGAACTTTAAAATGGTTGAAATGGTAAATTTTATGCTACATGGTTTGTTTTAACCACGATTTTTTTTTTCCTAAGATTTTTATTTATTTGACAGAGATCACAAGTAGGCAGAGAGGCAGGCAGAGAGGGGGGGTGGGGGAAGCAGGCCCCATGCCGAGCAGAACCGGATTCGGGGCTCAATCCCAGGACTCTGGGACCATGACCTGAGCTGAAAGCAGAGGCTTTAACCCACTGAGCCACCCAGGCGCTCCTTAACCATGATTTTTTTTATAGGGTAAAAAAAGACCAACAACAACACTATAGCCTTGCTAGCCCAGGTATAACTCTTTATAGGTTCGAGATAAGAGTCCTGTGTTTTTTTCTATAATAATCTAACATTGATGGTTATACTTGAGTGTCTACTTTTTCTACCACTGAATGCTAGATGCTACGTCAGAAGGTAAAAGAAATCCACACAGAAGTGGCCAAGTCTTCCCCTCACAATCTATTTTTAAAAGCACCTTGCAGCAATTTAAAAAGCTCAACCCTTTGATAATGACCTTCAAGCCATAGAAGCTCTGAAAAGGGAGAATTGGGGGGGGGGTGGAATGAGGAATTCTTGGAGAGGTTAAAGTTTAGTGGGTGCATAAAGGTATGTGTAGAAGAGGGAAGGGGGTGTCCTTTGTGTGAGCATAATTTGAATAATTGCTGTCAGTAGGGGAAAAGCATGTCAGAAAGCAGCCAGAGCTGAAGTGAAGATGCCCCGTGATGGGGAGGGTGACGCTTGCTGATGAGCCCCTAAAGAGTCAAACCAAGATTGGGATTTGGTCTGATGGGAGGCAGTAGAGCTTCATGAATGTTCTTGAGCTGTAGTATTTCCTCTATATTTTCTCTTAGGTTCCCCAGTTGCTACTGGAACGGGAACTCTCCTCCTGGTCCTCTCTGATGTGAATGACAATGGCCCTGTACCAGAACCTCGAAATATGGACTTCTGCCAGAAGAATCCACAGCCTCATGTCATCAACATCAATGACCCAGATCTTCCCCCCAACACATCTCCTTTCACAGCAGAACTAACACATGGGGCAAGTGTCAACTGGACCATTGAGTACAATGACCAAGGTGGGAACTGGAGTCTTCTTTCAGGAACTTTGACCACATGCTTTCCCTGCTCCCATCCCTGCTTCTTCCCTTGCCCCTTCTGAAATTCCCTTCTCAATTTCCAGGGGTTCACTTACCCCTTCTACATTTGAGGCGTTCAACCAAAGAGCCCCCTCCTTTCTGGTATCTGATTCTGCCAAGTACTGTCCAATAATCTGTGACCCAAGCAGCTCCATTTTCTTGACCCTAATAATTTTATTCTAGAATGGGGCTTTTGTCTCCCCTTGTCCAATCATTCGTTTTTGTTGCTTCCTCCAGCCCATGAATCTCTAATTTTGAAGCCGAAGAAAACCTTAGAGTTGGGTGACTACAAAATAAATCTCAAGCTCACAGATAACCAGAACAAGGACCAGGTGACCACCCTAGATGTATACGTGTGTGACTGCGAAGGGGTCGTCAACAGCTGCAAGAGGGTGGCACCATACGCTGAGGCAGGCTTGCAGGTTCCTGCCATTCTGGGCATTCTCGGAGGAATCCTCGCTTTACTAAGTATGTATGTCTGCCAGGCGGTTCAGCCTTTGGCTTCTAAAACGGGGAAGCTCTGTCCCTTACTGAATGGTTCAGAGATAAGTTGGCCAAGACTGGAAGGCGGCCCTGTTCCATGAGATCATCAGGAGCCCAGTCCTTCTATTTTGTTCTGTCAGTCCCTCAGCGGAGTGATTCTCATGCTTGAGGACATATAAATCACCTGCATGAGGATTCTGAGCTGGTCATCCGGGAGGGGTTTGGGGTGGGGGCCTCAGATTCCACATTTGTAACCAGCTCCCGGGTGGTACAGGAGCTGCAGGTCCTTGGACCAACTTGGAGCAGCAAGGCCTTAGGGTCTTCTCCTCATCAGCATGGTCCAAGCTCTCCAGCTCACTTCCACCACTTCTGCTTCCATAGTCCACATTCCATTCTGGAGAAGGGATGCTGGAGAACGTGGGAAGGACATACCTGGAAATGACACGAGTCACCTTCAGTCCCATCCCACTGGCCCAACCACAGCCACACCGAGAGTTTCCCACTCGAACTGCGTGGCGTGTGCCCATTTAAACTTGGCAGAAGGTGGGGGTGGACTGTAGGGTGAACAGTGAGTATCAGTGACTGAAAAGACAGAATGGGGAAAAGGATACTGGCGGGGGAGCTGTGTCAGTTCCTACCATAGTCTTTGAAACTGCTGTCACCTGGTCCCACCTAGAGACTGGACCCTAGGGTTGCCGTTACAGTTTGTAAAAACTTGTGATGGCAAGTCCTTTAGAAAATTTTCAAAAATAGTTTATAAATTCGGGGCTGGAAAGGGTGGTCCAGGTCATGAATGCTTTTACTATCAGAAGAGGTAGATGTTAGTTGACCCTCAGAGAAGTTTTGATGGAAGGTGTAGGATGGTTGGGAGGGACAGAGGCTGGTGGCATCCAGATGGACAGAGGGGCATTCGTGAGGGTTCCCACACTAGCGAAGGCACAGAGAGGAAGGCTCAATTGGGCTGTGGAGGGCAAAGAGGAGGCCAGTGTGGCCGGAGTAGAAGAAAGTTCTTAAAGGGAGCAGTGGCAAAAACCCTGGGGGGTTTCAGTTTAGACTCGACACAGATGTTCTTAATCCCATTGCTTGCTGCTTCAACAGATTGCTTCGCTCCCGCCCTCTGCTACTTGTGTCCCCTCAAAACTGAGAAGGAAGGAGAGTGTTGTTCAGAATTCAGTGAGCTTTGAGGACCTCTGTTCCTCAGCGTTCACCTGGCTTTATTGTCACTGTGGGATGAAGCGAATTCCCCTTCATCTGCCATCATCGTGGGTGTACTTGTACAAGCCCTGCCTAGCCATTTCCTTCCCACTCCCCTTATATCTAGGCCAGTCAGCTTTGGGGATGGCAGTTACTAACTAGTACTTTCATTCTAAGGAAAATGGTAAAGCTCATTGTTACACTGAAAATAATTGACTTTTGAGTAATAGCATTACCTCAATGTGTTTGGGATAGATTGCATTAGACACAGGGGACAAGAGTGGCACTGCAGAATGTTCAGATGTGGAACAGTGTTGAGAGCAGAGGCAGTGCCAGCATTCAGACTTCCAACTCCTTGTTCCCTGTGGGCCAGCATAGGACTTATAAAGATTACACTAGAAAGACGCCAGGATATGAAGGTTTTCATGTCGTCCTTCAGTGTTAGGTTGCTTGCTTTGTGCCAGGCTTCATGGAGATCCTGTGGGAGTGCTGAGGTGGTGGTACAGTGTGTGGGGCAGTACTTTCTGAAGTGGTAACAATAGGATATATTTTGGTTACTTTCCTTTAAGTGACATTTAAGTCATGTTGGATAAGTAGCATCTTCTTGGAAATGATAAACCTGCTTTTAGTTGCTCGAAGCTCCACTGGGATGGTGACTGTTTGCATCTTACGTGCTGTTAAGTACTGTATCGTCAGTGCCGAGACAGGTCTTCGCCCACGGAGCAAGTACTCCGTATTCATGTTTGTGAATCATGGTCAGTTAAGTTACATTGTTCATCCATGGAAGGTCTTGGAATCTTGCTGGTTTCAAAAACAATAGGAAGGTTCGGTACTTGTAAGAAATCTTGCCCCCAAATCTATGCAACCTCCTGTTTCAGTGTAGTATGGCTTCAGTAGGTGTCCTTTAGAGATCGGGCACAAGCACCTATTTAAACAAAACAAAACCCAAAAAGACAAAAACAAAAAAAACACACACACTGAATCATACTTTTTTCAGTCACAAGAAATAGTTAAAATTTAACAATTATTAATTGTATATACCCCACAAGTATCTCAAGATCAGATGAAAACTTGGAAAATTAAACAGATTTTAGAGCTTGCTTATGTGATTCTTATCTTAAGAGAAAATAAGGGACATATCAGGCGATTGAGTGGTCTGTGTCCCATTCCTTCGAACTGATGAAAAATAATATGCATTCTGTCCGCCACATTTAGGCTGACCCACCCCTGCTCACAAACCTTCAGTGGTTCCAGTTCAGAATCAAAGCCAAAGTCCTTTCAGTAGTTGCTGTGTCCCTGCCACCCCTCCAAACTCCTGTCCACTTCTCCCTCCTTCGCTGACCCTGCTGACCCATGCTGACCTCGCCTCTCCTTAGCCCTGCCCATCATGCTCCTGCCTCAGGGGCCTTTGTCCCTCATTTCCTCTGCCTGGAGCATTTTAGCTCAGATTCTGGGAAATGACTGGTTTCGGGCCAGTTAAAGACCACACTTCAGCTCCCATGTAATTGTCCACGATGGTACACTGACTGCATATACTAACTTCCAGTGTGAGTGTCAGCAATGGGTTGTCTGGCAGCCATCTGTCTGGTAGGCAGGGCAGCAATGCCCTGTGATAGGGACCTTTTATGGCCGTCTTGACCTGTGGCTGTCCTCGTTCTCTCTCCCCCATGCCAGTCCTCATTCTGCTGCTTCTGCTGTTTGTTCGGAGGAGAGGGGTGGTCAAAGAGCCCTTACTACCCCCAGAAGATGACACCCGGGACAACGTTTACTACTATGATGAAGAAGGAGGTGGAGAAGAGGATCAGGTACATTTTTAAAACCGTGATAAAAAGCTAAATGGCGATCTCTGCATTTGGAAGATGCAACAATTAGGAGAAGATACATCTTTGAAATAGTATTGTTCTGTTCAGCACCCAGATGAATGAACAGAGGCAAAGGGTGGGTAAGTGACTTGCCCATAGTCACAGAGGTAGGAAGCAGGAGGACCAGGTAGTTTGACTACGGAGCCTAGTCTTCTCATTGCTGTTCTCAGGACACAAACGTCAAATTATCGTTGACATAAAGCAACTACTCTATTGTAATATTTTGTTTCCCTTGAGCTTACAGGTATGCTAAAATTCTTTTTTTCTTCTTGTACATGTTAAATCTTTAGGCCTTCTTTATTTTCCTTGATTTTGAAGATGGTCTTGCCTTAGCCTAGAGTTTTCTGGAGACTCTTTTTCTTTTTTTCTTTTTTTTAGTAATCTCTGTGTCCAACATGGGGCTCAAACTCATGATCCCAAGATCAGGAGTTGGATCCTCTACTGACTGGGCCAGCCAGGAGCCTTTTGGAGAATTTTGAAAGTGTATTCCATTTAGAAAGGGAACCCCAGGCCCCCTTCAGAGTTCTGCTTTGACTCTGGCCATGCATGAGCATCTTTGCTGAGCTCTCTGGTCTGGAAGAACAGCCATTGATTAGAAATTCAATTCCTGGGTGTCTGGGTGGCTCAGTTGGTTAAGCGACTGCGTTCGGCTCAGGTCATGATCCTGGAGTCCCAGGTCGAGTCCCGCATCGGGCTCCCTGCTTGGCAGGGAGGCTGCTTCTCCCTCTGACCCTCCCCCTTCTCATGCTGTCTCGCTCACTCTCTCTCAAATAAATAAATAAAATCTTTAAAAAAAAGGGAGAAATTCAATTCCTGCTTTGTAGAACTTACTAGTGGGTACAGAGAAATGTTCTTCAGGCATTTGTGGGATAACTGCTTATCTCAGCTAGTCCCTTAGTCCAGGTGGGTTCTATACAAGATGCCACAGACAGGTTGCTGAAAAACCACAGAAATTTTCTTTCTCCTGGTTCTGGAGGCTGGGATGTCTAAGGTCAAGGCACCAGCAGATTTGGTGTTCGGTGGGGTCCCGCTTCCCGGCTCACAGTCATACATAATCTCACGTGTACTCAGCATTACAGACGGGAAACTCTATAGAGTATCTTTTATTATCCGGGCGCTAATCCTGTTCCCAAGGGCTCCACCTACCCTCCCGACCTGATCACCTCCCAAAAGTTGCCCTCCAGATACCACCACATTGGGGATTAGGTTTCAGTGTGTAGATTCAGCAAGGGACAGTCAGTGGAGAACCTGTAGATGGCCTGGGATTTAGTACAGCAGCTTACATCCAGGCCCACAGATGTTCCTCACAATTCTTTTATGGTGTTTTTTCCTTCTAGTGCTATGTTGGAAACTCCTAGGTTGAAAACTGTCATTTCGGATTACATTGGCACATGCTTACAACTATCATGCAGTTGAAAGCACATGATCTGATAACGGAATCTGTAGTCCAAATATAGCCCTGGGTTTGTGTGACCCTTTTTCTTTTTTTTAATACTCTTTGCTCTATTTTTACCTTTTCCTCCGAAGGACTTTGACTTGAGCCAGTTGCACAGGGGCCTGGATGCTCGGCCAGAAGTAACTCGCAATGATGTGGCGCCAACCCTCCTGAGTGTGCCCCAGTACCTGCCCCGCCCTGCCAATCCTGATGAAATTGGAAACTTTATTGATGAAGTAAGTTAGCAAAGTCAAACACCTGCCAAGGTGCAAGTGTCTCTAAACTCAGGCACAGCTGAGTTGAAAGTGAGGAAAAAGTCTTTAGATTCTTTGCTTTACCACGTTTTCTCCTAGATTCTTTGCTTTACCACGTTTTCTCCTTGCCTGATCCCTGAATGCTATTTTTTATTTGTGTCTCATCTGAATTTCAGAACTAAAAGCACTTCAAACTGTTCTTAGTGAATTTACAGTATCCATATGGCAAAACTGAGAATTGCTTGTAAGGATTTAGTAGAAGTAGAAATGAAACTAAAAGAGATTCAGAAGAGATCCAGTTTGGTTTCACTAATAGGCCTTTTGGTCCCTGCATCCCACTGCTGGTTGAGTGATACTAAATGTGTATCACAGGTCTACCTAAGGGCCAGAAATAGAGCAGCAGTTTGTGTATGTCAGAAATTCATTCAGCTATGAATTCCAGAAGCTTAAACAGCTACGAGGAGATTAACCTCATAAATCCTTGTTCTCATGTTTGCTGTCACATGATCACAAGATGGCTGCCACACTTCTAGGCCTTGGGTCTGTATTCTAGTAAGAAGAAGTAGTAAGGGCTGAGCAGAGGCCAGAAATCTTTTCTCTGGCCAACGGTTAATGCAAGTATGGGAGTTCATCCTATATGTTACTGGCCAGAACTGTCTGAGATGGTCCTTTTCTGCAAGGGAGAATGAGAAATAAGGCATTAAGTTTAATTGGCTTAGGGTAAGATGAGGACAAAATGGTGGTCAGGATGAGCAAAGAATCAAGTAAGATAATAGTTTGGCAGGATCTGTTTCCTTAAACTATGTTACCTGATCCCTTGTTCAGTTACTGCAGTGATTTTTCAGGGCTTGTCTGATGGTCCAGTGGCCTTCAGCGAGTCTTTGTGGTAGAGGTTGGTTTTGCCTTTGTTGTTCTGGGAGTCCTCACCAGGAACTACACAAAGACCAGCAGTGCTGGAAGTGACTAGGCTGGATCTTCTAGGAAGATGGGAATGGGAAGGGCCAGTCAAAACCTCCCTCTTAGATAAATGAATTCAGGTGCTTTCCTCCATTAACATTCATTGTGTGTCATCACAGCTGATGATAGTTTCCTTTTTTCTTAATAACCAAAATAATGTTTGCTACCTAGAATAAAATAATAAACGTTGAAAATGTATATAAAGAAAAAATAATGCAAGTCTTTCCTTACTGCCCCCAACTCTCCAGAGTTAACAGTTTGGCATTTATCCTTCCAGACCTTTCCAGGTGGAAATGCTATAGGGACCGGTATGACTGTCCTCATTGTTTTCAGCCTCTGTCCATCCTGACTGGCTTGTTTCTCTCCTGTCTATGTAAAATTTATCATTAGTTTAGGGGAAGACATTTTGCATCTTTACCTGTGATGTTTCTTTTCATCAACGAGGTATTGTCTGTCTTCCTTGCCAGTTTATATCCATTTATGTTATTGGTGCTGACTGCCCCTGGTGTTCTGTAGGATGATTGTGTTATCGTGTATTACACGTTGCTGGAGTCACCTAGAAAAGGCATCTTGCCTGAGAGGTGTGTGATTCTTCTCATTGAAAGATCCTACCATCTTTTTTCTTCTTTAGAACCTGAAGGCAGCAGACACTGACCCCACTGCTCCTCCTTACGACTCTCTGCTGGTGTTTGACTATGAAGGGAGTGGTTCCGAAGCTGCTAGTCTGAGCTCCTTGAACTCCTCAGAGTCAGACCAAGACCAGGACTATGACTACCTGAACGAATGGGGCAATCGCTTCAAGAAGCTGGCGGACATGTATGGGGGTGGCGAGGATGACTAGGGGACTTGAGACAAATGGGGAAGGAGATGGGTCCTTAAGCCATGTGGTAGAAAGTGCAGGGCTAATGGTTTTCCAGCGCCTTTCACTTGAGATGAGTTTCTGGGGAAGAGAGACTGCTCAGTGATACAGTTAGAATAGTTAGGATTACCACTTTATAGATCTAATCTGTGTGTGTTAGAATGATTTTGACCTCTCACTTGAAGCTTTTTTTCTTTCATTGTTCTTTAAATGGTGATGCTGTCCAGTAGACCCCCCCACATGTTTAATATTTCAAAACAATAGCTTCAGTCTCCAGAAGATTCTGTTAGCAACTTGCAGATTTCCTTACAGGCTTTTGTCTCATTTTTTTTTTTAGAGGAAGGGAAGACTCACCTGCCCTATTTTGTGTGTGTGTGTGTGTGTATGTGTGTGTGTATGTGTAGTTATTTTTAATCTGTGTTCTTTTTTCTCCTATCACTGGACTGGTGTCCCCTCTTCTAATACCCACTCTTA
>RCUC01160912.1:0-57074 GCA_003697995.1 Taxidea taxus jeffersonii
ATACATCCATACATCCATACATACCTCTAAGGTGATAACAGTGGTGGGTTGTTAGGACATTTGACTATCCAAGTGAAATGAAAGTTACTGAAGAATGTGTACAAGGGGTGGATATGAACTTGGACCATTTATGATTAGTAAATTCAAATGCTAGTTCCAACTTAGAAATGTGAAGAGAGCAGGTGCACAGCTCAGGCAATGGTTAAATGAGGGCTGAAGGTCCTGCATGAACTCCTAGAGGGAGGAGTTTGTAATTTGGTCTGAGTTCATCTTTTTTGGGTAGGAAGGGGATTCTCCAAAGTCAAATAGAAATAGTTGATTTTAAATGTAAGAAATGCTGTCACAGAGAAGCACGGTTCCAAAAGGGGGAGTGAGGTGAGGAACTGGGAATAGCCTTATGAAGAATCCCTCCCATTAAATGTTTATTTTTCTGAATAATTTTCTTGGTACTCTACATTTAAGAATCTTATTTCACATTATTTTTTAAAATATTCCCTTCTTTAGGGTAACCAATTTTCATTTAATCAGAAATTCAATATAGCTTGATCCATCCTTCTAATAATGGTATAAGAGGAAAAACTGTAAAAAGAAGTATGACTTTCCTTGTGTTCACTGACCACCCTTGGGGAAAGAGCAGGATCCTATTATATTCAGTGTTTCCAGAGGTTAAAGAGAGGGGCTGTGCAGGTGGTGAGAAGTGGGCACATGAAAGGCCTACGTGGACATAAGAGATACCCTTGAGTCTAAAGCAGCTTCTAAGTGGACAATTCAAAGACAGGAGATAAAACCTCCCCTTTTCCCAGACTAGTTTAAAAATAATGGAGCAAGTTCATGCACCTTGAGTCAAAATTACAGCATACAGTGTCAGTTAGTCTGTGCCCATCATTCCACTCAGGTTTGTTTAAAAAATAGAAGTTAAAGGTTAACTTGTTACCAGGCAGTGGGGCAGGTACTGGGGGTAGAGTTAGAGATCCGGGATGAGACTTGTGTCTAATGGAGCTCATGTGCTCCTGGGAAACTAAACTAAACAGGTAACACTCATGACCATGTATGATGCATACACTGATCAAAGAGCATTAGATGAAATTCTCCAATAAGGGTCTATAGGAAATCATTTATGTTTTCTGAGTTAGAACAAAGAAAACTGCATGAGATGTGTTTTGGTGAATGAGTAGAGAATTAGCAGAATAAAGATAGAAGAAAGGGCATTAAAGGCATGGGGAACAATGTGTGCAAAGGGACGGGCCCCCTGAGGATACATCCTGTACAAAGAAATTAAATGAGATTGCCATGGCTGAGATAGATGGTGAAGCAAAGAGAGCTTCAACATGTGATGATTAAGAGACTAGGGAGGACTCACTTGTGAATCATCTGGAGCTCCAGAGTGAGGTACCCAGACTTGAGTCTAAATGTTATGGCTAAAGTAGAAAGATTTTAGCAGAGAGCCATATCTATTTTAGAAAGAAGAAAAATAACTCAAAGAAGTAAGGAAATCTTACTTCTAAAGTGATCAGTCATCCATGTCTGATTACCTATCCTTTTTGAAGTATCCTTGTTTATTTTTCAACTCCTTCAGATCATTAAATTTTGTCTTTTCACTTATTTCACCAATAAGAAAAAAAATCTTCCTTTCTTTTCTAAAAAGCATGTGTGTTAACCTTCAGTACCCCTTGAATTTCTCCATCCTATAAGACTTATTAAAAAAAAAAAAACACCTTGTTCTTTAAGCCTGTTTAAATCTACTTTCTGGAAGCAGAGCTGTAGTGTTGCCTAACCCCCACCCCCATTCTGCTTTTGAATTTTCAGCTCTATTAGTTCCTTGTAAGTTTTGTACCGATTACATCATGCAGTTCTCCTGGGTGCACAAGAATCAAATAAAAAAGCTCAGCCACCCATGTCAATGGGTGCTTTTTACAAACCCTGTGCTTTTTACAACAGAGAATCCTTCCTAATTAGCAGGTGTCTCATTGGTTCAATTCCCTTGTCATTACCAAGTTCTACACCTTGACAACCAAAAAGCTGTTCCTAGATGAGTGTCTGATTACTCCATTTGACTCTTGCTATATAATAAATAATTAATAATTTCCTTTAATCTGATTCATATTGTCCATTGATGTCCAATTATTTATATTTCTTTATTTTTTTTTGACCTGAAGGCTGATATATAGCAAAACTGGCTTTAGTTTATGTTTTTGAATATATACTTTCTAAGCGTTAAGTAGATAATATTTTTGCAAGAAAAATATCTCATCTTTTCTCTTCCTTCTCTACCTCCCCCATATCATCGCATAATTATTGTCTCTCTGGTTAGACATTGCATTGAAAGTACATTTTATGCCAGAAGGGCTCTGTTGTGAGCAAGGAGGCTATTAACCACTTCAAATTTCAGACTTTGGAAAGGTCACTGTTTGGAGTGATCCAGTACCAACATTTTTGTTTGTTTTGAATTAAGACCATAAATAAGCATGGCCAGGCAGCTAGCGCCTCTAGTTTGCACCCTTTCAAGTCCTTCCTAGTGTGTGCGTTTAGTTGAGAAGTGACAGATACAATTTGTAAATCTCTGTGGCTGAGGCATGCTCTTGGGAAGAGGACCATCCAGAGCCAAAGTGAGAATATGACATTGTGATAATATGATTTATAAAAAGTATAAAGTTGTTCTTTGTCCCAATTTCTGATGCAAAGCTCCCCAAACCCTTGGAATTTCCTAAATGATAAGAGCAATAAAGTGGTCTTTTATTATGTTAAGGAGGTAACTTGTAGAAAGCACCTAGGTAACCTAAGGATGGGGACAGGTTCCCCATGGAAACAACCTTGTGATTGGAGGGTTGTAATTTTTAGTTTTACCCCCTGCAGTTGGGGAATGGAGATGAGCTAGAGGTTAAATTAATTGCCATGGCCAGTGATTTGATCAATCATGCCTATCTAATGCAACTGTCATAAAAACCCAAAAGGACTAGGTATAGAGAGTTTTCATGTCGGTGAGTGGGTAGAAATTTGGAGAGAGTGTTACACTTGAAAAGGACATGCAAGCTCTGTGCCTTTTCCCTATACCTTGCCCTATGTATCTCTCTCATCTGGGTGTTCCTGAATGATATTCTTTTATAATAAGCTGGTGATCTAGTAAGTAAAATACGTACCTGAGTTCTGTGAGCTGATCTAGCAAATTAATAGAACCAAAGCAGGAGTCTTTGGAACCTCCAATCTATAGCCAGTTGGTCAAAAGGACAGGTGACAACATGGACTTGGGTCAGGTATTTGAAGGGAGGTGGGGGGCAGTCCTGTGGGATGAGCCCTGAACCCATAGAATCTAATGCTATTTCCAAGTAATAGTGTCAGAATTGAGTTGAATTGTGGAACACCAAGCTCATATTGGAGATTTAGATCTGTGGGAGTTTCCCTATGCTCACAGTGATGCTGTCTGACTTTACCAGAGTCCTGTGTTCCCCAAAACAGCAACAGCCAAGAAATGCCCCGACCTTTCTGTGTTCTTGAAATGGCTAACTGCAAAGAATCATTCTTCCCGTTATGACTTAGACAAGACCCACTGGCAATCATGGCCTTACATATGACAAGAACAGATGAAAAGTCCCCGAATTCTCATTATTTGTCTCCTAAATGCTGAACTGAAACTGTTTATACTCACTGAGTGATCTGTACAAAATGTCTGCTAACTTGACCAAACGTCACTCAGGCGTCTCCTTCCCCAGATCTCTGAACCTTCACACTCTTCTGATCATTGTGATAATGAACAAGTTCTCTTTCCCAGCTTTTCCCGGAAACTGCCAGATCTCAGGAGAACATGCACCTCCCCCCCATCCACTGTCCTGTCACACCCTCACCCATCCCACTTCCACAGCTGGTCAATGAGTCTTGTTTACTCCTCTCTGCAAAAAAAAGAGCCTGTTTCTGGTGCCACTGGATACACTTACAGATCTCCTGGTAGATTTTCCATATGGTAGTAATACCCCAGCCTTACTGCTTTATTGCAAGAGTACTCCTGCCCCATCACAATAACCTTCCCCCCCTTTACTGCGAGATATATATATGTGTATGTATGTATATATGTATATATATTGGTCCTCACTGAAGTCTGGATATGTTTTTTATTTGACGGTATACATCCAAGGACTAGCCTCAGGTATAATGTGAGAGGCTTCCCTTTCCACTAATGCCTCAAAGTCATATAAACCTTTTCCCCATATCTCTCGTGCCAACTGTGAGAGCAGCAAGGGGAAGATGGAAAAACCTTAAGACTGAATTATCTTAGAGATTCTGACTTCAACCTCAAAATCCTGTTTAAACTAGCCAGTCAGACTAAGTTTTTAATCGATTTTTGCTTAACTTGTGTTCCCCATTATTTTTTTATATACCTAGAAGATTGTTGTGAGAAGAGTGAAAATAAAAAAGAAATTTTAGGGACGCCTGGGTGGCTCAGTTGGTTAAGCGGCTGCCTTCGGCTCAGGTCATGATCCCAGCGTCCTGGGATCGAGTCCCACATCGGGCTCCTTGCTTGGCGGGGAGCCTGCTTCTCCCTCTGCCTCTGCCTGCCTCTCTGCCTGCCTGTGCTCGCTCGCTCTCCCCCCCTCCCTCTCTAAAAAAAAAAAAAAAAAAAAGAAATTTTAGAGAATTAAGTAAAGTGCCTATTTTCTGTCCGTCAGAGTTCACAAGTAAATTTGTGAACTGGCTATACATATAAATCGTAGACTTTGAAAACTAGTCTCCCCCGCCCCCCACTCCTTGGCCTCTGTTTCTTATTTTGTAAGTCTTTCTTTCCCTGGAAGCTTCAATCTAGCATTTCATATATTTTAGTTGCTATACTTATTTGTTTTCAAACATTTTCTTTTGATGGGTTTAAATGCCTTCTGCTGAGACAGTTGGCTATCACCAAGAAAAAATGGGAATCAATGATGCCCCTTGTGAAAATATTTTTTTCATTTAAGGAAGAAGAGATAAGGTAGCATAGTACATGCTACCCTACTCCAGCACCTTTCTCTTAAGATCTTAGGCTCTACTCCTAATGCCATCTGGCCATATTACTTTTGAATATGTGATTTAATTTCGTGTATCCAAGTAATTTTTTTGGCCTACTTTCTTTTAGTAATGAAGCTTCTATATACCTCCTATCCTGAAATTATTTTTAACTCTAAATATTTTTATACAAATAAGAATCTGGGAAATTTTTAATTCTCTGATTGGAAGATTTTTAGGACCATATGTTATATTCCATACAATTTCCTAGAAATCCGAGAATGCCATTTTCCAAAAACATAAAAAAACATAAGCTGATTGTATAATATATTTAAAGCACTATTTACTTAACTAAGTTCTTTCAAAACCCTGTAAATTGCCCTTGGTCTACAGAAGCACTATTCATGATTATTTATGAATATTATTTATAAAATGATATTCAATGACAATGCTAAGCAACCTACTTAGCAGTAGGTTAAACTCCACAGAGAGAATATATATTTAAAAACCCAATCCTGACAGGCATACATTATACAGGTACAGATGTCAGGCATGAGATAATTCCTGCTGGTAATTATTTTGAAAGAGCAGGAAATAGAATATTATTGTTATAGAAATTTGTCAGGAGAATCTTGATTTGTAATAGATTGCATAGAAATATGAAATGACTGAGGATAGAACATTTAAAATCTTCACAGGCAGAAGAAACTAAGTGGGTGGTCAGAAGGAAGGCAGAGTGTGATTGTTGAGGCTAGGAGAAGTCCTGTTGAGACAAGGACATATTGTAGATAAAGTCTTTCCTCAGAAGCCCTTGAAAATGTTTAGGTGAGGGTATAAAAAGGACTTCATGAAGAGTCAAAGAGAACGACAGAAGAAAAAGATATGTTCCCAACAGCAAAATAAAAGCATCTGGGGAATATTTGCATAAAGTAGAATATATACAAAGTGTATGCCTACTAAATTGTGGATTTCTCTCTGTCAAATGTGGTTAAGTTAATCAATTAATCGGAGGCAAAGGAAAGTCTTGAAACGATACAAAACAAAGCAAAACTCTCTTCCATGCACAATCCCCTCTCCCTGAGGGAGTGTATAAAACCACAGAGCACAAACAGAACAGCTCAAACTCTGATCTTTTCTGAAGGTGATTTTTTTTCTGCTTATTAATCTTTCTTAGAAATATTCACCTAGAGAGAAAAAATGCGTTTTCTTCCATCACAAAAGAAGCAAGCCTTTGAAATCCCATCTTTGTTCTTCACAATGTGGACTTGTATAACTTACAAAGAATTCTCTCTGAAGTACATAAACAAAGAACGCCTTGCTGTATACAAGTTATCTGTTTAAGAGAGCTTTCTTCTCTTCCTCTGTTCTGATTTGAAGTGTTTCAACATGCTGCAAAACTAAGATCTAATCATTGCAACAATTGACTGAGGATTCCCACTGAGATTTTAAGGAAAGAAACAAGCATCACACAATATTACACTGATAGGCCCCAAAGACACTTTGGGAATTGTTTAAAGATTATTTGCTTACATTTTCTCTTTAAAAATACCAAAAGAAATCAGGTTTTCAGTAAATGATATGCATCATTGTCAGAGCTAATCTGTTTATAAGTATTTGTAAATAAAATATTTTTAAATGATGTAGAACATGCTTATTACTCCAGATAGTTGAATTGCACTAAACGAACTGGAAACACTGGTCAAAAGTGATTCTCTGTATAAAAGTTTTACAATTTTTTTTTTCTAATAGTGGAAAGAAATCTTATTATTTTTTTAAGATTTTATTTATCTATTTAAGAGAGACAGAGTGAGAGAACATGAGAAGATCAGAGGGAGAAGCAGACTCCCCAGGAGGCGGGAGCTTGATGCTGGCCTCGACCCCAGAACTCCAGGATCATGACCTGAGCTGAAGGCAGTTGCGTAACCAACTGAGCCACCCAGGTCCTGGAAAGAAATTTTAACTTGTGAGAAAGACATACTTTTACTGTTATCTTATGATAAAATTCCTGCATTTCCCAGTTTAAAGAATTTTGTCCTCTGTAACCCTTACCCACTCCTGTTTTAACATGACTTTGTGGCCTTGGGGAGATAGCCTTCAATTATGAATACTTCTTCCTTTGCCTGCCATTGCTATTCAGAATCACCAATGTCTTAGGAAAATCAGTCTCTCTCTCTCTCTCTTCTTTTTTAAAGATTTTATTTAAGAGAGAACTAGCGGCAGGAGAGGCAGAGAGCTAAGAGGGAGAGGTAGAAGGAGAAGTAGACTCCCACTGCGTGGGTAGCCTGATGTAGGGCTTGATCCCAGGACTCCAAGAGCAGGACCTGAGCTGAAGGCAGATGCCTAACCAACTGAGCCCCTCAGGCACCCCTCTTTCTCCCTCATTAAACAAAATTAGGAAAAAATAATCTTCTAGAAATAGATGGGGGTGTTCAGAAGATGTGAACACAAACTGTCCACTGTAGAAATAACCCATTCTAAAATGTTACCTTCATTTCAGAACACTACACCTAGAACCACAGCAGGGTAGAGAAGTAAGTGAGGAAGGTGTTGCATTGATTCCTGCAGCATAAGTTCAATTCCCACCACCTTCTGCTCTTTTCTGAGAATAGTGCAAGAAGAGTAGAACATTTATTGGGGAGGAGTTTGAGATATCCAGGTTTCCAATATGCATTAAAAACCACATCACCTTGATTTTTCTCCCAGAATATAGTTTCCATTTTTGTAAAATGAGGAGTTAAATTAGATGACATTACTATTTTGTTTTTATTTCTGTCACTCTGTCATTTAACAGAAAAATTAGGAAACAGTATAGAGGAATGAGGACAGAGTGACAAAAGGTCCCCACAAGTAGTCTATGCTTCAGATAAATGCATAAATACTTAATGTACACAGGGAATTTTCTATGACTATGTTGCATAATATAGTACATAAAATTAACCATTACATACTTAGTCTTCTTTATTTTAGTCCCACCCAATTCAGTGATTACTACTAGCCTAAAGTCTGTTTTGTGAATTCTTAATGTGATCTATTGTGCCTTTAAAAATTCTTGACTTTTCCAATGACTGCAGGGGAAACCATTTCAGCATATTTTCTGAAGGGATTTGGAAAATTATATATACTTCACTGAAGTAAAAATGGAAAAAAGAGATGTGATATTAAAAGTTTCAAAGGAGTCTTGCTGAAAATATAAAGCTGAAATGTATATATGTATATATGAAATGTATATTTAAATGTATACTTAAATGTATATTTAAAGATTTATGCCTTATGTATTCTTAATTTTTGGTAGACAAATTTTTAAATGTATTTAGTAATATCCCACTATCACTTGTTTGATCATTTAAAGCTTCTTTTAAGTCAGTTCAACATAAAATTTAAATGAAAAATACATTTCAGTGTATTTAAAAAAAAATTGGAAATGTAGGATTATCAGGGAGTAAGACTTCCTGTCCCCTTCAGGGGCCCTTCTAACTTGACTAAAAATAAAATTGACATGAGACAGAAGAAATAGGAAAAAATCAAATTTAATAGTATATGTGTGGGGAATCCACACAGACATGGACACGCCCAAGACAGGCAAAATGAGGTTATAAATGTCATTCTGAACTAAGGAGAAAGGGGGTAGGGGACCTAAGACTTCAAAGGGAAGGAATGTAATTCACAGGAAGATGAAAAAGAGTAAATGACTTTCTACCACACCTAGTCTTATCTTTGGCATTAGCTCTCTTCCTGGAGCAGTTTCTCTAAATTCTTTTTCGGCAATTGAGGGTAGAGGTGAAGAGCTAGAGGTTTTCCTTAAACTTCTGGGTTGGGATTACTTTTTAACTCAAAATAATCTTCATGCTAAGGTGGACCATCTTGTCCTGCCTTTGGCCCCTACAGAATCAATGCAAGGAATTACGATTAAGGGAGTGGCATTTTGGCAATGGCAGAGTGAGTAATGCAGTGAACCCAACCCCCAACAAAACCACCTTTTTTTTTTTTTTTTTAGATTTTATTTATTTATTTGACAGAGATCACAAGTAGGCAGAGAGGCAGGCAGAGAGGCAGGCAGAGAGAGAGGAGGAAGCAGGCTCCCTGCTGAGCAGAGAGCCCGACGTGGGGCTTGATCCCAGGACCCTGGGATCATGACCTGAGCCGAAGGCAGCTGCTTAACCAACTGAGCCACCCAGGGGCCCCAAAACCACCTTTTAACTAGAGAAAATTATAAAAGAACAGTAACAACAACAAAATGCCCATCATTTGGGTTTCTGGAAATTCTCTGAAGAGCATAAAGCAAATGGAAAAACACTTACTTAAGAAAGTCTATTAATGCTCAATAAAATTAGCTGAAACTTGTAACATTTGAGCCAAGACCTACTACTGTGTTTCCCTACTTCCAGATCCAAGTATAGAAACTCTTCTTTTGGTGCTCCACCCCAGGAGGGTGAAGCCATAAAGATGGGATTCTTCACTCCAGCTCCATTTGAGGGCTGTGGTTCCCCTCAGAAGTGGTAGGCAGCTGGCATTTCTCATCATTAGTCTTATTTTATAGAGCTCCATTCAAAACAGAAGACAGACTGGTTAACCCTAATCAAGCTCTAATTGTAACATGCAGATTCCACTCCAGATATGATAGATCAAAACTACTTGGTATAACTGCCTCATCTCCATTTGCTCATAGGGGAGATTTTCCATATAGGGAAGGGCAAGCCAAGAAGACCAGGGGCTGCCAGCTCCCTGCAGTGCCAGCTTACAGACCTGGAGTGTCATTCTAATGGAAGAGGGCCCGTGGCTCACCTCCAGCTTCCATGCAGAACTGCAAAGATTCTGATCGGTGGGAGAGGCAGGCCATAATGACTTGGAGCTCCACAGCTCTGCCTGAAGAGAATGACTTTAATTGGAAAAAATCTCAAAGAATTCCATGGTTCATGTTGTTGCCAAAAACCATGAGGACCTTAATGGGAAACAATTAAGAGCACACTGATAGCACCATGATACTACTAGCATCAAGTGACATGGCAGAGAAACCAGAAATTCAACACAAAGAACCAGGAGAAAAGACAGCTTTGAAGAGCCTTCTTTGGAATCACAGTCAGCCATAGGGTTTGAGAATATTGTGTGTATGCTAGGTTGTACCAGTTTGGGAATAATCAGAACAGGATATGAGGTAGATTTGAAAACATTTCCAAACCACAGGAAAACTCATCAATAAAGAGCAGAATCCTCACTGGTACAGAGAACTTAAGTAGAGTTCTGACAGACTTTTGGCTGAACAATAAGTTACTCTCACTCAGACACGTCTTAGGAAGCCAGGCTTAAAAATAAAATCACACGCATAATTGGCTGAGTGGAAAACTGTGTACGCCTCAGGCTGTGCCCTCTTAGCACAGAGAACTATTCAGAGAACTATTAGTTGTTCAGAGAACAACTAATTAGTTGTTAGGTGAACATGGGACAGATCATAAACTCTTTAAAATGCGATGAGACCCTCTGTATCAGACACATATATAACAGTAAAAACAGTGAAGGATGCAGATCTAACTGGCTAAGGATATTTAAGCACACTCTTTGATCAAATAGTGGCTTAACTGACCTAGATGTGACCACTAGGTGGCTAAAAGATGAAAAGACTAAAAAATAAAATAAAGAAAAAAGAATTAACAAGAGTCAGTACAGGCTGCACACTATGGGGAAATCGACTCCACAGACACAGTTCACCCAAGTTACTAAAAAGACACATGACCAAGGAAACAATAACAACACAGTATCAGACCCCCCTCTCTTCCTTTGGGAAGACAGTTTTTAACAAAAACAAAACAAAACAAAAAAATCAAGACAGACAAGGAAACTAAAAAGTATGGCTCATAAATAGAAAGAAAGAGGAAAAAAGACAAACAAAACAGAAATTGGTCAGTAAGATGTGCTTTTGCAGAAGCCCCAGTGTTGGACTTGTTGGACAAAGACTTCAAAACAGCCACTACAAATATGTTTGTTGAACTAAAGGTAAATATATCCAAAGACTATCTCACCAAAGAATATCAGGAAAGGGATATTATAAATAAGAAATGAATTAAAGACTGGAGTTGAAAATTACAATAACTAGAATAAAAATGTGCTAGCGGGACTCAACACTGAATTTCAGCTGGCGGAAAAAAGAATCCAAAGATTAAGATAGAGTAATAAAGATTACATAATCGACAAGGATAAAAAAAGGATGAAAATGAACAGAGCTGGTCTTAACACCATTAAGACCAGCAGTACTTGCAAAATGCAAGTATCAGGTTTGGAGAGTTAGAGTCACGAAAAATATTCAGAGACATAATGGCTGAAAAATTTCTGAAATCTGAAAAAAAATGTCAATCTACAAATCCAAAAATCTCAACATACTTCAAGTATGATTAATTCAAAGAGATCTACACATCATAGTCAAATTGTTGAAAATCACAGAGAAAATCTTGAGAGCAGGAAAGAAAATGACTCATCAGAAGGAATCTGTGATATAATTAATAGCTGACTTCTCATAAAAAAAACAACTCCACAAGGCAGAAGAATGACATTCAAAGTGCTAAAGAAGAGAAAAATAAATGTCTCCCAAAAATCTTATAACTACAAAGCTATCTTTTAAAAAATGTGAATCAAAAATATTCCTATATAAATAATAGCTTAAAGCATCTGTTGCTAGCAGACCTTTCTTTTTTTCCTTGACATATTTAAAAAACAACTGTGTTAAAATGTATATAATTGTATTGTTGGGTTTATAACATTTAGAAACATAATATATTTGACAGAGCTCAGAAGGAGCAAGTGACAACAGATTTACGTAGAGAAAGAAATGACACTAGGTAAGAACTCAAATACAAAAAAATGGAAATAAGGTAAATGAAAATACTAAAATAATAAATGCTATACATGTATACTGTTCTTCTTTCTTCTCTCCCCTTCTTTAAAAAACATGATTATATAAAATGGAGGTTAAACACCACATTCCACAATAATCAATGAGTCAAACAGTAAGTTACAATAGAAAATTAGAAAATAATTTTCAGTAAATAAAACAAACCCTTAACATAGCAAATTTGTGGGTTTCTGCTGAAAAATGTTAAGAAAGAAACTTACAGCTCCCAACATATCTAGAAAAAAGAAGATGGATGTTAAATCAATAGCCAAATACTTCATTCTAATTAGGAAATCGGAAGAGACAAAACTCAAAGCAAGAAGGAAGATAATAATAAACATTATCATGGAAATAAGTCCAATTTAGAATAGAAAAATAATAGTGAAATTCAGTGAGATCAAGTCATTTTTAAAAAAAACTAGTAGATCCAACAAAACTTTAAATCTGATGACTAAGAAAGAAAAAGATTCAATTACTCAAATCAGTGATGAAAGAGGGCACACAACTACAGACCGCATAGAAATGAAAGAATGTAAGAGAATGTTATGGACAACTGTATGTCAAGTAGTTAGATAACTTAGAAGACATTAACAAAATCCTAGTATAGCACAAACTATTAAACTTATTCCAGAAGAATTTTAAAAATATGAATAGACTATAAAGTAAAATGTTTGAGTTAGTGATTTTTAAAGTTTTCACAAAGAAAAGCTTGGCTCCCAATGGCTTCCCTAGTGTTTTCTATCAAATATTTATAGAATAATTAATACTAATCTTTCATAAAATGTTCCAAAAATAGAAGGTGAAACACTTCCTAACATATTCGTTGAAGCCAATCTCATCTTGAAACCAAAACTAAATAGACAAGGACATTAGATGATCAATATTCCTTTTGAAATAAAAATCCTCAACAAAGTATAAGTTAAATCCAGAAAAATATAAAAAAGATTATACAACTGGAACAACTGAGATCTATCCTTGGTATATAAGGTCAGTTTAACATTAAAAAATCAATTGATGTGATATACCGCATTAATAGAATAAAGGACAGTCATCTCAATAGACTCAGAAAATTCAATTTACAAATTCAACAGTTTTCATAATAAAATCACTGAACATATTAGGAATAGTAAGAAACTTTGACAAAGTCATTTATAAAATTCCAGAGCTAAATCATCTTTATTGGATGAAAAGTGGGTGATTTCCCTTTAAGATCATAAATGAGGCATACCCACCCCTGTGATTATAAATGACATGGTTTTATATATACAAATTTTTAAAACGTCCATTTAAAATATTAGAACTAATATATGAATCTGGCAAGTTTTCAAGATTAATCTACAAAATTTAACTATATTTCCATACATTTGCAATGAACAATCTAGAAATAAAATTAAACAATTCTATTGCAAAAATAAAGTGATATGAATTAATGGAAAGACATCCAGTATTTGTGAATCAAGAGAGTTAATAGTTTTAAGATAGCAGTATTTTCAAAAACGATCTACTGTAACACCTGCATGGCTCAGTTGGTTAAGCATTTGACTCTTGGTTTCAGCTCAGGTCATGATCTTATGGGTCATAGACTGAAAACCACGTTGGGCTCCCCACTCAGTGGGGAGTCTGCTTGAAGACTAATAAATAAATAAATCTTTAACAACAACAACAACAACAAACAAAAAACCCACAGAAACCAAAAAATGATCTATAGATTCAACACAGTTCCAATTAGAACCCAAGCTAGATGTGTGTGTGTGTGTGTGTGTGTGTGTGGTGTGTGTGTGTGTGTGCATGCACAAATTGACAGGCTAATCCTAACTTCATATGCAAAGTAGAAGAGTCAATCTTAAAAACAAAACAAAACAAAACAAAATTGGAGGATTTCCTAACTACATAGCTATGCTAGTTAAGAGAGTGGCAGGAAGATAAATATATAAATACTAAAAGGAAATAAAACATTTCCCTAAAAACCCCAAAACTTGTATACAACTGTTCATGATGACATTATTAATAATAACAAAACACCTGGTCTTGGTATCTGGTCCCACATCAGGCTCCTTACTCAGTGGGGAGTGTGCTTCTCCCTTTGCCTGTTGCTCCCCCTGCTTATAATCTCTTTCTCTCTCTCTCTTTCCTATAACAAATAAAAGAAAATATTTCTTAATTCAAAAGTAAAATAATAATAATAATAACAACAAAAAGTAGAACAATAAATCCCCATCAACTGATGATTGGGTAAGTAAATATTGATGACAGATAATTATTAAATATTGTTAAAAAGGAATTAACTACTATTACATGCTACAACATGAATAAAACTTGAAAATTTCATAGGAGAAAGAAACCTCTCACAAAAGACAACATATTATATGATACCATTTATATGAAATATCCAGAATAGACAAGTCTATAGAGAGAGTATAGATTGTTGTCTAAGGTTGTATGGGGTGTACAGGGGGAGTACCTACTAAAAGATCTAAGACTTCTCTTTGGATTGGTTAAGTGTTCTAAATTTAAATTGCGGTCAAGGTTACACAACTCTGTGAACATATTTAAAAACATGGTATTGTATACTATTTGTGGGTGAATTGTTTGAAATGTGAATGACATTTCAGTAAGGATGCTTAAGACTTATGATTAAGGAAAGTAATTTGGAATGAACAACTCGGGAAAAAATGGGTAATATTTACAAAAATAAGATAGTTTGGGGCACCTCTATAGCTCAGTCAGTTAAGCATCCTACTCTTGATTGCAGCTCAGGTCATGATCTCAGGGTTTTGAGATCAGACCCTATGTCAGTCTCCATGCTGAGCATGAAGTCTGCTTAAGGTTCTCTCACTTATTCTCCATCTCCTTCTGTCTCTCCCCATGCTCTCTTTCTCTAAAAAACTTCATAAATAAATAAATAAATAGCCATATGTGTCTAGCTGTTACTCTGTTGGATATTCAGATCTAGAACAACCATAAAGGTAGTTGTTCATCAGTTGTTAATTTGTTTAATTTCTCTTGAAAAAGTGGGAAAATAATATCTATACCACATTTTTCCTATGAGATTAAAGGAAATTATGTATATATAGAAGGTACAACAGTGCCCGGTGCTTAGCAGGTATATAGTTTTTGTTTGTTTGAGGAAAAAGCCTTGATATTGAAGAATAGAGCATACGTACAAGGACTTGTGGTTCAGTCCTAAAATTACAGAGTCAGAGCCCAGTTCTTTAGATTAGAAAAAGAGAGAAAATAGTCATGAAAAGAGAAGTTAGGTTAATTGGTTTTGGGGTATTGACAAGACTATCTTTACTAAGACTGATCTGAGATAACAGCTCCTTCTAGGTGTCGCTGCATGTGAAGATTTGGATTTTCCTAATCCAAATGGATTAGTGGAGCTGACCCCCCAGGAGTGGGTACTTTTTGCCCCACATCTACCAAGAGCCAGGCTGCACCCCATTTGAAAACCATGAAGCTCCTGATCGCCACTGATGGACTAGTGTGGCTTCCTGTGTCAAGGATAAGAATGAGTCTATTACCTGGAGCTTGTGACTCTGAGGACACCAGATTTGTTTCTTTCTGCTTTATTTACCTTAATATCGGACACACGCAGGGATCTGGAAAGAGTTCTGAGAAGAGCAGAAATAATTAATGGAACCAACTCACTGAGTTATGAAGAAAGATTGCAGGAACTGAAAACGCATTGTTTAGATAAGCATCAGCAGTCTAAAGATATGATAATAGTCTCCAAGGACTTGAAAGGTGAAGATCATATGCTTCCCTTCATATGCAAATTTAAAACTACTGGTCCATCAGTAAAGCTTGTGCTTAAAGTTTTTTTCTCAGTGGTAAGAATACCTTTAAACAATTTTTTTTAAAGATTTTACTTATTTATTTGACAGACAGAGATCACAAGTAGGTAGAGAGGCAGGCAGAGATAGAAGGGGAAGCAGGCTTCCCGCAGAGCAGAGAGCTCGATGCAGGGCTCGATGCGGGGCTCGATGCGGGGCTCGATGCGGGGCTCGATCCCAGGGCCTTGGGATCATGACCTGAGCTGAAGGCAGAGGCTCTAACCCACTGAGCCACCCAGGCACCCCTACCTTTAAACAATTTTAAACACTCTTTCATTCAGTCCCTCTTACTGTTGGGTCCATAATCAAAGGAGCAAGACTGATACAAACCAAAGGTCAAGCAAAGCTTTATTTTGCGCCAAGCATCAAGAATCAAACTGACGGGCCAGGGCCTTCTCTTACAAAGAGGCGACCCCTCTCTGCCTTACAGACTGGCTTTTAAGGGCAAAGGCCATGTGGTTGGGCCTAGCCACACACAGGCGGCCAATGAGATTGTAACACACAGAGAAAGCTGCACAGTCATGCTAGGTTACACACACGTGACCAACTGTGTTACAATTGACCCCATAATAGACATTTGAACTATCCTATCACCTTGGTCAGAATTGGTGCCCAGAGGGTGGGGTCCACACACCTTGGTAGCTAGGGAGACAGTATGCACGCTCCACTGATTGGATACCTTCACCAGGCCTGACCCACCCTTGTATTTGGGCTTTGTTACCTGGGACTAGTTTCCCAGACTTGTTTTTAAGTAAGTCCCCTGCGGGGAGCGGCGGTGCCTGGCGGAAAGGGGGTAGGGACAGTTTAAATTTTACTGCATAAACACCACAATGGCTATTCAACCGAAATGGAGCCATTTTGGCTAAATAGGCCCTTAAACTTACAACCAGTAGAATTTAATGATATGCTTATAAAGAGAAAAGGCTAAACTGTCTAACTGTATTTTTTTTTAAGATTTTATTTACTTATTCTACAGAGAGAGAGAGAGAGAGCACACAAGCAGAGGGAGCAGCAGGAAAAGGGAGAGGGAGAAGCAACCTCCCCACTGAACAAGGAGCAGAATGTGGGGCTCAATCCCAGGACCTTGGGATCATAACTTGAGCCAAAGGCAGGTGCTTAACCAACTGAGCCACCTAGGTGCCCCTAAACTGTCTAACTTTAATATGGACTGAATCCTGATCTTTTATTGTTGAAAGGTTTTCTTTCTCACACTAGCTATTTCTTTGACACCAGGAGGGTATGCTAACAATTTACTTCAATTCTGACCTTGTTCACCCAGAGGTAACATCAGATCCCACAGGTTCAAGGGGCTCGATCCCACAAGACTGCCCCACCTCAGATAACAGTCACAAGTCACAAGCCACTCGAACTTCTGACTTATAGGCTGTAATTCTTGAGGTTTCCCCAACTCTCTCCAGATTTAATATTTGCTAGAATGGTTCACTGCACTCAAGAAAACACTTTATTTACATTTGATGTGTGTTTGTGTGTGTGTGTGTGTGTGTGTGTGTGTGTGTGTGTGTGTAAAAAGGCTACAATTCAGGAACAGCCAAGAGGATGGAAGAGAGGGTTGGTGGCGCAGATCTTCCCTGCACTCTCTGGACATGCTACAGTCCCAGCCCCTCTTGTGTTCATCAGCCTAGGAGCTCTTCAATCCCTTTGTTCAGGGTTTAGTATAGAGATTTGATTGGCCATTGGTGATTAACTCAATCTCCAGTCCCCCTTTCCTCCTCAGATGTTGGGAAATGAAGCTAAAATTTCCAAGCTTTTAATCACAGTGTGGTCTTTCTGGTGACTAGCCCCATCCTAAATGGGCTATCTAGGGGCCTACTCACCAAGTTGCCTCCTTAAAACAAAAGACTCTCCTATCACTCTTATCACTAAGGAAATGTCAAGGTATTTAGGAACTCTGCTTTTAGGAGCCAGGAATGAGGACAAACACCAAATATTTTTCCATGCCACCATGACTATATAACACCCTCACTGAATTAGCTTACAACCAGCAAAATAAAATAGTGGGTTACCAATGAATACACTTACCACCCCCCCCCAACACACACGTGCACACCTGTACCGTATAGCATTATAGCTCCAAGTATTCACAATTGCCCATTTTTTACCCTCTGCTTTGTCTCAACCAAACTTTATTCAGGCTTCTCTCTTCTCACAGGTCCCTGAACTATGGCTTGTTCCCAGCCCTGGGCAAAACTGAGATGCAGGGATGCCTGGGTGGCTCCTTGGGTTAAGCATCTCCCTTTGGCTCAGGTCAAGACCTGAGGATGAGGTCCTGGGATGGAGTCTAGCATCCAGCTCCTTGCTTGGCAGGGAGCTTGCTTCTCCAGCTCTGCCTCTGTCTGCCACTCCCCCTACTCAGTCTCTCTCTGACAAATAAATAAATAAAATATTTTTTAAAAATGAGCTGAGATGGAGAATATGTCCTTTTCAGCAGTTGATCCCCTAGTCAGGTGAATCCTTAGACACATTTCCTATTATGCTCTTTTACTCATTCCCCCTTGCTTGTCCAACTTATTCTTAACAGTTTCTGCTAAACTCTGCTTACCTCCATAAAAGAAAATCCTTTTTCAGTCTGATTTTCATACACTTGCAGATTTCTAAGCTTTGAACATTTTCTCACTATTGTATTAGTCTTTTTAAATAAAATTTCTCTTTATCTTGGCCTGGATACATTTTTGTTTGATGCAAAATGTTAATAATGCTACAATTATATCAGATGACAATATCAGCACAAGTCTACTAAGACAAAGTAAAATTAAGAACTAAACAAGTCTATCAAAAACTTGAGCAATACAAAATAGATAATCTAGATAATTTTATGGGTTTATAAAAGTGCTTTCTTTTTATAAAGTACTTTTCATAAATTGAGTTCTGAAGTGAAAGAAAGATACAAACACATCATTTAAAAATTAACATTTTACTACGTACCAAGAAAAAATTTCCTTAAAATTACATGTGCTGCTGGAGCAAGCACCTAATTTTTTTTTTTTTCAGTTGAAGGCTATCTGGAATCAATGCATCCCATGTTTCAAGGTCTATGTAAGAGAGCTATAAGAGGACCAGTGATTCTCCTCTTTAAAATAATAATTCTAGGTGTTATCTAAGTGAGCCATCAAATTAGAAAAGAATATTACTTATTTCATAAAAGATAAGTCTTTTTGCCACTGAAGATTTGTGTGATAAAACAATATGGTGAGTGAGAATGATGACTTTTACAAGTATTTTAGCTATATCAATGGATTTAGCTACTTCATGTGAGTTAATAGTCTTCTGCTTATTAAATTGATGCTAGTAATTAATGTTAGTAAATTGGTTCCTTGGAAATTAAACATGTCAACTTTAACATATAATATTTATATTTAATATATATTTTATAATATAATATAAGCACATGTATTTTTCTGATAATGCTTATTTAATGGCAATAGGAAATTTTAGATAAGTCTTGAAAATGTTTGCAAAGGCAATTAAAAAAACCACATTTTCTATTGTTTTGTTTTTATTAGTCTTTTCTTTAAAACCATTTTGTCCAAGCAAAAATGTTCTACTAGGGGGGCGCCTGGGTGGCTCAGTGGGTTAAAACATCTGCCTTCGGCTCAGGTCATTATCCCAGGGTCTTGGGATTGGGCCCGGAGTCGGGCTCTCTGCTCAGCTGGGAGCCTGCTTCCTCCTCTCTCTCTGCCTGCCTCTCTGCCTACTTGTGATCTCTGTCAAGTAAATAAAATCTTTAAAAAAAAATAGTTTTAAAAAAATGTTCTATTAGGAAATATAAATTGTTACTTTCTGACTTAGTAAAGTCATTATGTATTACTTCTATCAAACCAATAATTTCTTAATAATAGAAAAACTAGAATCCTCATCGCAAATGGAAAAATAATTTTATAAAACAATATTATGCTCATTCATGTGTCTTTGATTCTTTTGCATAGCTAAATAGGAAGCAGGAACAAAGAATAGAGAAAAAATGTTATAAAGTTTATATGTAGTCAGTAAGTAAACTCAAAGTGTAAAATAAATACACCCAAAATCCACCTAATTGCATGAATATTTCTTAAATGACACGGCTAGTAATTTTCTCACTCCTCCTAAATGGACTGTATGTCATGTGGAACTCTTCCAGATCATTTGTATTTATGACCTCACTACTGGTAATGATTCACATATTATTACTAAATCAAATATTGTATTTTGAAATTATGTCCAGAAAAAAGTTTAATGGGTAATATTTGTTTTGTGGTTTCTTATTTTTCAAAAGAATAACATGAAACATGAAATAACATGAAACAAAAAAAATAGAGCTTCTTAAATGAAAATTACAAGGGCGGGTCAGGCCAGGTGGAGACATCCAATCAGTGGGGCATGCATACTGTCTCCCTAGCTACAAAGGAGTGTGGGTCCCGCCTTTTGGGTGTCAATTCTGACCAAGGTGATAGGCTAGTTCAAATATCTACTAGGGTAAATTGTAATTCAATTGGCCACCCATGTGTGACCTAGACTGACTGTGCAGCTTTCTCTGTGTGTTACAATCTCATTGGCCACCTGTGTGTGGCCAGGTTCAACCACATGGCCTTTGCCCTTCAAAAGTTAGTCTTTGAGGCTGGGGGTGGTCGCCCTCTCTGTAAGAGGCAGCCCCGACCAGTTGGTTTGATTCTCGATGCTTGGTGTGAAATAAAGCTTTGCTTGACCTTTGCTTTATATCAGTCTCATTCCTTTGACCACGGACCCATCAAACACAATAATACTCTCTTATATGGCCATGATGTTGTGATTAGCAATGAATTGGGTTTAATTAGGAATTGTTTTGAAGTATAAATTAGATCCTTGGTACTCAAAGATACCTTACAAACAAGAATATCAGCAACAGCTGGAAAATTATTAAAGTGAAGAATTTCATATTACAGCATATTAAAAATGCTCCTACCAAGAACTATGAAATCGGAATCTGCATTTTAACAAGATCCTCGGGTCATTTGTGTACACACTGAAATTTGAGAAGCACCAGATTATGTGACCTTCATAAGAAAGGTTTTAAAAGGAATCCTCTGATCAAATATGGAAATAAAAAGGATGTACTTTAATCCCTTCCCAAGCCTGGGGCTCTATGAGAGGATAAAAGAAACAAATCTTAAATTTACATCTAATCTGCCTGTCCCTTATCCTATCATTTCTCTTATTTGATGGAAAAATTATTTAACTCACTTATTTCTCTTTATTGGTATCTTCTCTAAGGAAATCAAATTAAAATTTTTAAAAGGCATTTTTTCTGTTTTCTTCAAAGTGTAAATCAAATCTTAGGGTTGGGCAACAGAAAACATTTAAATAACAGGCGCTTTAGCCAGATAGACTTTGCCTTTAATGTCAAAAACATCAGTCAACAAATTTCTCCAATGTGCAGTGAATTTTAAAATTCAGTGAACTTTTGTTAACCATGGCTTATGATGAGCTCTCTCCTACCTTGTCCTGCTCCTCCATTCCCGACGCTATTACCCTGCTTCAAACCATAATCATTTATCATCTGAATTTCCACAATACTTCTTGCTTAGTTTCTGAATTTGCACATCTGTTTTCTCCGATCCATTTTTTTTTCTTTTTATATTGTAGTCATAGTATAATATCTGAAGTAGAACACTGCTAACACTTTGCTTCAAATTCTTTTAATGTTTTTTTATTTTTAGGAAAAAGCTCAAACTTTTTTGTTATTCCTAGTGATTATATCCTTGCTCTGTTTTTGCCTCCTTTCTGCATTCATCTCCTATACTCCATATTCAAGGGATATGGAATTCCTGTCACTTCCCCAAGCATACCTTCTCCTCTTCCATTTTAGATATTTAATGCTCTCCTTTCCTTAAAGTATATATAGCACATAGTCTCGCTCTCTCTCTTTTTTTTTTCCTCATCCTAACTGCTGCTGCTCACCTGGAAGCCAGCCCATGCTAAATCTCCAAAAAATGCTTTGCTTGTGGATGCCCACAGCTCTCTGCTTTTCTTTACTTTTGTCTATTTTTTTAAATTAAATCATCCAATTGCTGACAGTTTTTTGAAAGTGCTTTTTTCTTAACTTCTTATGGTAGATTACCTCTTAGAAATAAAGCTGACCTGTTTGTTTAAAAAAATGGTTTGATTTAGGTGATTATAAGACAAGAAAAGTAGAAATCAGATAAATTACTTTGATAGGAAATGAATGAATTGAATAAGAAAGGAGTAGGAAATTGGGGTCTGGCTTAAATACCAAAAGAGCAAAAAATGTACGAGTAAAAATAGTGTTAAGAATCATCATCTGGAGCTAGAATTTATGGGGAAATTTGATTTAGGAAAAAGGTTTAATTTGTAGAATGACCAAATAACTTACACGGAACAATTCTTGAAAAAGAACAAAGTTTTCTGAATGAATCATAATAATAGGATTTTTCATATGCCCTTGTAAGTTGTATTGTGCAAAAGATTTTGGTGTTTGCAAACTACAAGTATATGCTGCATCCACTGAAGAGAGCTGCATTTTATGACTGGATTAGCAAGGGCCTAAGGGGAAACAGTTGTAGAAGGGAGATATGCATGACTCAGCAGAAGGAACTTGGAAGCAGAAATGGGAGCAAGAATTTAAGGAAAAAACAGTTCATACAGCACTTGGAAAAAAGTATTGAGTTTTTTGTAGGACATATCTTAGGAAACACAAATAAATGTCATTAAATCTTATAAGACTGTATAACCTCAGCTGATTATCTGATTCAATCATAGCTGTATTCCCCAATAGATTTCTTTTCCGTTTCCTGCTCTCTCCCTATCTGCCACTCCTTCTATTTGCTAGCTCAAGCTCTCTCTCTCAAATAAATAAATAAATCTTAGAAAAGAAGAAATGGGAGGCACCTGAGTGGCTCAGTGGGTTAAGCCCCTGCCTTCCACTCGGGTCATGATCCTGGAGTCCTTGGATGGAGCCCTGTGTCAGGCTCCCTGCTTCTCTTCCTGCCTGCGGCTACCCTGCTTGTGCTCTTTTTTTCTCTCTCACTCTCACTCTATCTCAAATAAGTAAAATCTTAAAGAAAAAAAAAAAAACTAAAAAAAAGAAGAAATAGGAATATCGGAGATACTATCAGACAGTATTAGATAATGACTTATCTTCTGATTGAGGGTTTCCCAACTAAAGCAATGAAGGAAAGATAATTAACATTTATTAACCAATTAGTATGTGCTAGATGTTGCACTTACACAGATTCATTAATCCTAAGGTAAAATCTTTGTTATCATAGATTCATGTGTAATTAATGAAATAATAAAATTAAGTAACTTGTCAAAGGATTACACTCTCAGTAGGTAACTAATTAAGAATCAATATCCATATTTGTTTTAATATGAGGAAGGAGAAGCTTCTCTGATCATTCCTCTAGCAGATTGCGCATGCTAGCCATCTCTTCTTTTTCTAGTATCTCCCAAAGGAAGAGAAGTTACTAAAATGATTGATTAGAGCCCAGGACACAGAACTGTATGTTAAAAAACACAAGCCCATAAATTTCTCTCATTTTTCTCCCTTGTGACATAGTTATTGTTGTTATTTTTATTTGTTATTTACTTATTTTGTATAATCCCCCACCTCACTCACTCTCTCAACTTTCTATTAATTCAGACCCTGTGATGATATTTTTAAAGATATTATTTATTTATTTGACAGAGAGAGAGAGAGAGAGAAAGTGAGAGGGAACGCAAGCAGGGGGAGTGGGAGAGGGAGAAGCAGGCTTCCTGCCCAGCAGGGAGCCAGGTGCTTGGCTGGATCCCATGACCCTGGGATCTGACCTGAGCCCAAGGCAGGTGCTTAACAGACTGAACCACCTAGGCTCACCCTGTGATGATTTTGATTCACGTCAGGGGCCCCCAGTTACGCTGTAACCTTAAATCTCATTCTACTGAGCTCTGCATTGGCATACTGAGACCTTGTAAAGTTGTATTTTGAGACCTGTTCTGTTAGTGTATCCTCTGATTGGCAGGATAGTGTTGATACACTTTGGAGTCTTTAAAGGCCATAGCATCTGACCTCATTCTTCACTTCCAACATCTTGGAGATACAGCAAGTCATCGAACTTCTGAAGGGAGCATGATTTGTTCTCAAGTCAGGATCTGAAACTTACGGGTCATGTCTGGAAAGTCACTTAACCCCTCTATATTATTGTCACACCTATAAAGCAAGTGATACCAATTTCAGTTTTGTTTTCAGGATGAAATGAGGTAATGAATGGATAATGTCTAACTGTAAAATCCACTCTATTTGACGCAAACAACAACAATAATAGTAACTAGCAAAAGTTCTATATTGGTCAGGGTTCTCTAGAGAAACAGAGACAGAGGGCAGCAGGAGGAGGAAGGGATTAGAGATTTATTATAGGAATTAATTCATGTGGTTACAGAAGCTGAGCAGTCTCACAGTCTGTTGTCTGAAAATTGCAAAATTAGAAAAGCTGGTGGTCTTACTCAGTCTCAGCCTGAAGCCTGAGAACCAAGGGAGACACTGGATGAGTCCTGGGGTCTGAAGGCCTGAGAACCAGGGAAGCTATTATGTTAGGGCAGGGGATGATGGACTTCCTAGCTCTAAAACAAAGAGAATTTATCTTTCTGTCATTTTTTGTTGTGATCCTGCCCTCAGTGGCTTGGATAATGCCTGCCCACATTGGGAAGGGTGAATCTCCTTACTCAGTCTACTGAATAAAATGCTAACCCTTCCAGAAGCACCCTTACAGACACATCCTGAAATATTTTATGTTATCTGGACATCCCTTAATTCAGCCAAATTAACACATAAAATTAATCACCACAAGTTCAAACATGTATTTTTTGGAGGAAAAAAAAACCTAATTAAAAAATATAGTTGAAAAAAAATCTTTTGAAAAAGTATTTTTTGAAAATAGCTTTGTGAATCCTGACAAAAAGGAAGTAAGAGAGGCATGCTGCATTTCAGAGTTTGAACTGCCTGATTAGAGTAGTTAATTACATTATGAAAGCTAGGCCTTTTCAACTAGAAATGATTTCTGGAAGAATTTTGTCAACTTGACATTCATAAAAGCTATTTTTGATCATATATGACAAAATTTGGCCAATATTCTAGTTTCTCATGTCTCTATAAAAGCTAAAGATGAAATATTAACCATCACTCAGTGAGTGTGTTTCTATGGAGACTAACATAAATAATGTATATAAACTGCTTTCTAATAATACAGCTTATTTGAGGACTTCAAATAAGAACTTCAAAGGCTTAAAGAAATAGGGTGCTCTGGGGCATCTAGGTGGCTCAGTCAGTTAACTGTCCTCTTCCTTTTGCTCAGATCATGATCCTAGGACCCCAAGGATCCAGGCCTGCATTGGGCTTTCTGCTCAGTGGGGAGCCTGCTTCTCCTTCTCCCTCTGTGGGCCTCTCTGGCTCTGCTTACTTGTGCTCTCTGTGTCAAATAAATAAATAAAATCTTAAAAAAAAAAAACAAGAAAAAGAAAAGAAACAGAATGCTTTAAGATCTTAAATGTGTCAAGCAAGTAGTAGGAAACACAAGGTCGCAAATAATTCACTGTTAAGTTCCTTCCAAGAGCTTAATATGTCCATATTCTATCTTGGTGAGTAAAAGGAAACTCATGTTTTATAGAAGATATATGTAGGTAGTGTTACTGATATACTGTTCTAAAAATGTAGGACATCGACTTGAATTCTCCTTCAGACAGATGGCTAGTTCATTTTCACAGGGACATAGGACACGGGAGTGCATGTGGTTAGACCACATATATTATTTTTTTCCCTCAAAAAAGAGTTTTAGTTTTTGTTAAGTACTCTGACATGTGCAGTTTGAGATTCAAAGTTCAGCCCCATAAAGCTTACAACAGACCATCTGGAACTAAAAATATTTAAGAACAGGTGTTATAAATTGGCCATTATGTCCATACAGGAGCAAGATGGTAGTTGAAAATCTGCTTTCAGGTAGAAGTACATTTTGATGGATATTTCAGAATAAATTATCTGCAGAATGTATTCTTAAGTGTCTAAATGAGTCTGTCAGTTAGGTTACATGACTCAAGAACATCTACTTACATTTGGCAAATGTCAAATTAATTTTTCATTTTCAAATATTGTGTGCTTGACTGACCGTTTTACAATAAATATTAAAGGAGATTTTCTTAAGGTCTCTGCTATAAAATAAAAGTATCTTTACCAGGCAATAACTCATGTATCTTTTAACTATTGTGATAGGTATATATCTAATAATCCTTTTTAGCAAAAGTCTTTATTTTATATACATACTTTCCCTTCTTCAAAGAAAAAATATATAATACATATACAATATATATAATGTATATATAAAATATATATAATCCTTTCTTTTGAGAATTTCTTTTCATCTTAATGTAGGAGGGTCTTCAGTTGGCAAGACTGTTTTATTTCTCTCACAATATCATTGTCCATATCACATGCAAAATGCCAGTCTACACTCTTATAGTTCAGCTCAGATCCAGTGAGAAATGAGAAAAAGGAATTCCTGGAGTTTTTGGGTTTTTTGGTTTGTTTGTTTTTTCATCCTGTGATATAATTGCCCTGATATCCTCTTAAATTTCTGTTTTACCAAAGTTTAATTATTAGAATCACTAGATTTTCTTTCCTTCTTTTCTTTTTTGAATCAATCAATTAGCTAATTGATTGATTTTTGAGAGAGAAAGAGAGAACAGGGAGTGGGGGCAGAGGGAGAAGGAGAACCTTAAGCAGACTCTGCATTGAGTGCAGAGCCCAACATGGAGCACAATCTCATGACCCTGAGATCATGACCTGAGCTGAAATCAAGAGTTGGATGCTCAACCAATTGAGCCACACAGATGCCCCAGATTTTCTTTCTTTCAAAGTAAAAATTGGGGTTTTGTTACTGAAAGACCTTAGGCTGATTTCCCATTAAGAACATCATTATATACTACTATGTGGAAAGAACCAGGCTAGGAGCTAGGTTTAGAGTTTATAAAGAACAATAAAATTTAATCCTTTCCATGAATAATTTGAAGTTAAATATAGGAAGGAAAAACAAACCTGTAAAATTAAAAGTAAATGTGAAAATGCTTGCTACTGAAGAATAGACACATTGCCATTGAAAACAGAGGTTTCTGTAAAGATGGATTTTGTAAGCCTGAAAATTATTGGCCATTTTTTTCCCCTCTACTTCACTTTTTAAATTCCGTTTATTAACAGGTTTGTCCAACCTATGTATGGGTTCTTTGGACTTTTCTCTATTTCATTGTCTTACCTTCCTTAAGGATGTGGTTTGTGTAGCACTTAAGAGCATGAGCTCAGAAGTCAGAGTGCCAGAGCTCAGACCATCCCACTATCACTCAGTAGATATTTCATTTGGAAAAAGTCATTTAAACTCTCCATAAGTGGGTTTCATCATTAGTAAAGATGAAAAAGAGCACCTACTCAGAAAGTTAAGTCTAAAGGAGGTGTATCATTTAAGCATCCACTAGAACAACAATCAGGGTTAATTATTTGATATTATTACTACAGCTTTTTATTTGTTTCATGCAAATTCCACTCCTATTCATCCTTCACCCACCAACTGGACTTAGTTTGATAAAATGTAAATGTGAGCGTTCTGTTTATCTGCTTAGAGTTTTTCAGGAAATCCCATCTGCCTTTACTATGAAATCCTAGTATTTTTTAAGAGCATGTTAGACCTTTCATCCTGAACACCTTGTTTATGTATCCAGTTTCATACTTATCCACTAATGTACCCTTGGACTCCAGCCAGTGCCCCTTCTCCTCTCCTGCCAGATCCATTCTTGGTACTCCAGATTCTAGGAAGAATGAACTATGTACATTCAAGTCTTTACATTGGCAATGCTGGGGTGCCTGGGTGGCTCAGTTGGTTAAGTGTCTGCTTTTGGCTCCAATCATGATCCCGGGGTCCTGGGATGGAGCCCTGAATCAGGCTCTCTGATCAGCAGGGAGTCTGCTTCTCCCTCTGCCCTTCCCCCTTGACTCCTGTGCACACCCTCTCTCTCTCTCTCTCTCTCTTGTAAAAATAAATTAATAAAATCTAAAACAAATAATAATTTGGCAATTCTCTGTTTCTCTTCTGAGCCTTGTATTTGCTGAATTCTCATTGGTCTCTTCAGTCTGTCTCCATTTGCCTCCCTTCCTTCACCTGACAGACCTAGTGTTAACTCCTCCAGTAAGCTACCCAATTGTACCCTTTACTGCATTGTTTCCTTCTCTGTGTGTGCTTCCTAAGTGAAGCCTGGATCACCCCAAATCATATGTATATTATATATGTATGTATATGTATATATAACCACCATGTACTGTGATGTCCGGTTTCCTTGTAAATTCACCATTACTTATATGTGTGTATAATCTTAATATTAATGTAGTTTATATTTAATATGAAGAGGTAGTGTTTTCCTTGAGTTGTGAAAAAAAAGTTCCCCTTTTTTCGTTTTGTTTTGTTTTGTTCTTTTAAAGATTTTATTTATTTATTTGACAGAGAGAGACACAGAGAGAGAGGGAACACAAGCAAGGGGAGTAGGAAACAGAGAAGCAGGCCTCCCACCCAGCAAGGAGCCCGATGCGGGGCTCCAACCCAGGACCCAGGACCCAGGCCTCATGACCTGAGCCGAAGGCAGCTGTTTAAGGACTGAGGCACCAAGGGGCTCCATGTTCCTGGTTTAAAAAAAAAAAAAGTGGGGGGGGACTAAACAAAATCTCAGGAGAGCAGATGAGTCAGAAGTTTAATTCTGTGAACATTTATGAACTGCAAAAAAAAAAAAAAGGTATAAATTACTATTCTTTTATGTTCTTGAGTTGTGGAATTAAGCCCTGCTATTGAAATCTGGAAATACATGTATATAATATCATATGACTCTGTATGAAGAGGGAACGTGGCAGATTGGGAAAATTGTGTCTGCACTGTAATGTGGCATCCCGGGTTAGAATTCTTGGCATCGAAAAGGCTGCCTAGTTAACCATAAGCTACTAGGCTTCTCATCACAGGTTTCCTCAGTTGCATTTTAGGGCTAGCTTCTTCTAGCTTTCAAATTCCTAAAATTATTGTCTGTTATGGACTGAATTGTGTCTCCCTAAAATTTATATGCTGAAGCACTAATCCCTAATACCTCAGAATGCAACTGTATTTGGAGATGGGGTCTTTAAAGAGGTGATTAAGTTAGAAGGGGGTTTTTAGGGTAGGCCTTAATCTAATCTGCTAGTCTCCTTCTAAGAAAAGGGAATTTGAGCACATAAACAGGTTTCAGGGGTATCCATACACAGAGGAAAAACCATTTGACGACACAGCAAGAATATGTCCACCTACAAATCAAAGGGATGTGGAGGCCACTTTTAGGCAAACAGGCTTGAGGGATGGAATGTAGAAAAGACACACAGTGACCACCTTGCTGAATACAGACAGGCCCAGCAGGTGACCCACCTCAAAATATCCACAGGCCCTAACCAACCAGTTGGCTACATACAGTCAGACATAGTTACCAAAAAAAAAAAAAAAAGGGGGAGAATTCTGAATGTCTCTGTATCTCCATATCTTCCCGCTGTACGAATAGCCCCCACCCACTGCCTCTGTGGAGACAAACTCTCTTCTGTTGTCCTTCCTGCCACTCTCTTGTGATGTCTTCAATAAACTACTACCTCCTTTGTTCTGCCTACCATGAATTCTTTCACCTCCCGTGTTATTGGCTTCCAACAGATTGTAGCCCCACATTTAGATACCTCCATCTGATGGGGAGAGACACCCCATTTAGATACCACAAGTGAGGACCCTCAATAGAAACCAAATGTGCTGATACCTGGTTCTTGGACATGTAGCCTCTAGAACTGTGAGGAAAATTAGTTTCTGTTGTTTAAGCCACCCAGTCTCCAGAATTTTGTTTTGACAACCCAAGCAAATAAATACACTGGATAAAGTAATAGATGTTAAGAATCAGAATCCTGGTAGGCAGAATAATGTCTCCTACAAAGATGTCCATACCTCTAAGCAGTGGAGCCTGGGGATATGTTGCCTTACATAACAAAAGAGACCATAGGTGTGATTAAGGGGGTCCTGAGATCCTGGATGGCCTAATTAACCTACTTATGTGAGCTTTTAAAAGTAGAGAATCTTTTCTGCCTAGTTAGAGAGATGAAAGGGAAGAGGAAGAGGCACTCCACCTATCTTTAACTGGCATTGAAGATGGAGGAAGCCAGCCTTGAGTCAAGGAACAAAGGCAGCCTCTAGAAGCTAGGAGCAATGCTCAGCTGACAGCCCCTACAGAAGTTGATTTCAGACCTACAACCACAAGAAACTGAATTTTTTCCAACAATTCAAATAAGAAGAAAATGAATTCTCCCCTAGAAATGCAGCCCTGACCACACCATTTAGTCCAGTGGGACCTGTCAGATTTCTGACCTACAGAACTATGCAATAACAAACTTGTATTGTCTAAAGCTACTGCTTATGGCAAATTTCTTTCAGCAACAATGGGAAACCAACAAAATGTTCTGTTTCCTCCAAAGTCTTCAGCATAGGATTTCAGTGTATTTGTTGTGTGGGTATGCCCTGAAAGCTACAAGTTTCCTGTAGTTTTCCCTTTTTCAGGTATAAAACTCAAAGGGCATCTTTTACAAACTACCCCATGTACTTGTCATGCAGCCTTTCATCCAAGAATAGGCTATAATTGACCATTATCTTGTTGACAAGGCTATGATTCGTTTTACACATCATTGTTCATTAAAATAATATGTACCAGTGCCTTAATTCCATCCCACTTCAAAGTCCAACTGCTAACAAATTTATGGTCAATTAATTTCAGTAGGTGAAGAACGACTGAAAACTATACATGTTTTTCACCTTTGTAGTTCTTTTAGAAACTGTAAACCAATTACAACATAATGTTTGAAAAACTATTTCCTAAAATTTATATATATATAGTATTCAATCTTACATGAAAATGGAAAAACATTTAATTATTTTTAAGCATTAAAATTTTTGTTTTTACTTACTTCAAAATTGTAATTAGTTCATTCTTTTTACTTTAGTATTTAATTTTCTTTACAAAGGACTATATCACATGTTGACCTAATTACTGCTTTCAATAATTTTCCAAATACATTTTCTGTATTCAAGAAGAAGAATTTCCCAAAAAACACGTAAAAAAATGTTGCTGTTACTTATAAAGTCACTGTGTTTTTTTATCTACTGTTATCCAGAAATATTGCTCATACTCTGATTTGATGAAAGAAGAAATAATATTTATATGGTTTTGATCAGTCCGCTAGCACTCTCCGTTTAAGTTAAACAGAACAAGAACATTATTGATCCTTGCTAAGAGGTGGAGCCATTCTGCATGTAGCCCAGGTTCCAAGGCTGCGAATTTCTGCACTTGAAATGCAGCACTTACTAACGGTTTAACAGTGTTCTCCAGGAGAATTTTAACTACCTCGACAGCTGGTGGTGACAAATATAGCTAAAAATAGACCAAAAAGATTTCCTGGTTGCTGGGAGGTCAATTACATTGTCTAAACCAGAGAATTCAACAAGAAGGAATTATTCTAAATGTATGTTTCACAACCATACAAGAATTGCTTGAAAGTGGGAAAGAATCAAAGAAATGAGATCATAGGTACAAAGGATTTTAAATTCCATGGGTTTATGAAGGACTATAAAGCCATGTATTACATTGAAGGGATGCCTTTGGGGGAATTAAAAAAAAATAGGCAAAAGAGACTAGGGAGGAAGTATTCACTATAGTTTGAATAAAAGGTGCGATATCACAAGATATCAGCATATCAAAAAGAGTAGGAAGAATTTTCATTTGAAAGTAAAGACACAAAGTTGAAATGAATAGCAGAAATTTGCAACTAAAAGGAAAAGTGTCTCAGAATGAACTATAACATCCTAGCAGGTGTCCATCTGTCCTCAGGAAGTTTCAAATTCCGAAGTACACAAAGGTTTTTGAAGAAAAACAAGTTTTGTACTTAAAATTTCACCCTGCTTGTAATCCTTTAAAATATAAAATATCGATAAAAAAATAAAGTTTTTATTTGTAGCCTACTATCTTGATTTTTTTCTGTTTTTTTTTTTTCCACTTTTTGGAGAGAAGCACAATGTCTATCTTTAGATATCTCGGGGGCTTTTGAGATACAAAACATTCCCTAAATATCTGTAAATGTGAAAGATATGGTGGACTTGTACATATTGAGGATTTGTTATTTCCATAGCATAACGGACTTACCTGTGTATTTATATACATGTGAGTGCTTGTGTATTTTGGGGCCGGAAGGCACAAATCCTGCAAGCAGCATCCAGGTCATATCTGATGGTAATTACTATTAAATACACAACTGCTCAGAGCTGAGTCATTTGGTAAAGCAGTATGAACTAGGAATATTTTGACTGTGTGGAGCATGCATAAAATTTCTTCCCCTTATACTTTTCTGCAAATCATAAGCTAAATGTCAACAATTGTTACTGAAATATTAATTAATGTCATAGATGAATGTACTTCATTCTACTTTACTTTTTCACTTATATCACATCTTTTAATTTGTAGAAATACTGTATTTTAGAATCTGGAACCCAACTGCCTGGAGCAGAATAGAACTTGCACTCTTTCTTTGGGCTTATAGTTTGGCAATCACTTAACCTTCCTTTTTTAGTTTTCTCATGTGTTGAAGGGGGCTGTTTGGAGATCACATGAGTTGATCTGAAAAGCAAGAACAGTATATTATGTAAGAATTAGCACTCGTTATTAGAACATAAATTAGTCTATCAACTGATATAAATGATTGATAGCAGTTTTTATTTTATTTTCTTTCCTTTTCTTTTCCCTTTTAAAAATTTTATTTTATTTATTTATTTATTTATTTTAGAGAGACCTGGTGTGAGCTTGTGGGGAAGGGCAGAGGAAGAGAGAGAGAGAGAGAACCTTGGGGAGGAGGGTTCAGTCCCATGCCCCTGAGATGGTGACCCAAGCCAAAATCAAGAGTTGGACAAAACCAACTGAGCCACCCACACCCCTCAGATTACTTTTTTTTTTTTTTTTTTTTTTTTTTAATGTGGTAGAGGAAGTTACAGAACAGCAAATGATAGATCCATGAGCTGCTCTCACTGGTAGGAAAAAGAATTCAGAAAGAGACACTTGAAACTGACACTATTTTGTAGCTTAGGCTCTATCAACTTTTTCTAAAGTGTGTTCTGTGAGATAATCCAGGAAGCATAATACTATCAAATGCTCTATAATATCCCAAGATAGTCTCCAAAATGTTGGCCAAGACTGAAATCATGGTGGATTTCCCTGGGCAGCAATTGACTTGAACATTAGTTTGAATAACAAATATATGATCCTAGTTCTGTTTAGGCTTTACTTGATTGCAAAAATAATTAATAATAATAATAATAATAATAATAATAATGTATTATTATTTACTCTTGCTATTTCAAGAAAGAGGGAGTACAATTTGTTCAAGGATACATTTGGGACAATAATGGAGACAGTTATGATGAGGGAGCAGAAGGCTGGCTGAGGACAAGGCAAAATCTGGCACCTTACACCCCCTCTCCCCACACCCCACCTCAGTGACATGCCTCAGGCACTCCTGGCTGCCCTAAAAGAAAAACAAATAGTTAACTTGCAGAGATCACAGTCCTGCAAGACCGGAGTCTCCCTTGGTTTACAAATGTCCTAGTGATTAACAACAAATTATCTTATCAATAACTTCCAGAGACAAGTAACTCAGTTCCTCAAGCCCTAATGTCCCCTCAGCTACAACTGAGGGAGGCTGAGGCAGAGGGAAATGTAAATAAAGTTAAATTTCCTTAAACCTTATCTCTAAACCTCCAAGATAGTGTCAACAATCATTCCCAAGCATATGGTCCACTGATATACATCTAAAGGGTCTCCTGAGAAGTTTTTATTATTGATAATGAATAACCTTTTCCCCAGACAATAGCTAGCCCCTCAAGGTCCTGGAGACCTTGCTTCCAAAATTCCTTAGAAACTTATATCATCCCTAATCCCCGCCCCAATGTACTAGTATATAATAGACCACTCCTCACATCCCAAGGGCAGCAGCTCTTCCTGCCCACAGGTCCTTTCCCCCTGCTTTAATAAATCACCATTTTGCACCAAAGATGTCTCAAGAATTCTTTCTCGGTCATCGGCTCCAGACCTCACCCCACCAAACCTCACCTATGTTCTAGAACTTCATCAGTTACAAGAAAATTAAGAATAGAAATCCTAGGACTGGAAAGTTCCAAGGAGACTGGAAATTGAGGCTCTGTGTCCAAAGCAGTTCTAAGGATCTCAGAAACAATCTTTAACAAGCATTCATAAAGACTCAAAATGCCATCCATACACAGCCACTCTGACTCTAGCCTTCTTTTGAATTCAAATTGTTATCCCCCTGCTCAAGAGATGTAAGAGTTGAAAGAATCTGACTTAAATAATAACCATCAGCTCTTAATAGATAGGCCACCTTAGAGATTATGATACTACCTGGATTATCTTTCTACAAACTTTGTCAAATTAGATTTTGCGGCAAGAACTTGGTCACCTAAGACTGAATCCTCCACAAGACTTTGAGCAAGGCTATTATTTTTAAATAATTGTTCATAGCAAATGTGATTTTGTTATTTTAAAAATTATTAGCCTTTTTTGAACTGTATACACAAGAACTATTACCCATCACCAGTTTTAAGTATATGGGTCAATGAATTATGACAGTTATGAATATAACTGTCTATATATTGTGCTGAACTACCAGCACAATCAAATCCTAATAAAAAATATATTTTACTAACCACAAAATGTTACCTTGAGCCCTTTTGTGGTCACCTGCTCCCATCATCCTCAGCTGCTGGCAAACACTGATCTGCTATCTCTACAGTTTTGCCTTCTCTAGAGTTTAATATTTATTCTGTCTTGTCAGAGAAAAAAATTAACACCCTTATCTGTTTCTTTATTTTCAGTTGTGCAAGTCATCCTAAGACTTCTATTCAATGAAAATGTTATCTATATCCTAGAGACATCAGTATATTTACTAAATTGTTGTTTTGAGAAGTTAAAAATTATGAAGATCATATTAGGATAGGGAAATATGATTGTGTTTTTGGATGTGGATATTACTAATTTTTTAAAAAAGTGTTACTTTATGATTGTCAAAGAACAAAACTATTCTCAAATAGTATATTTTCTTCAAAATGAGATATAGAATAGGATCTCAGATACCTGGATTATTTGTTCTCTTCCATTTGAACTGTCTAAACATCTTTTACTATGTTGGAAGTAGAATACTTGACAAATTTCTTCATTTAATGCAATAGTATTTTATCTAAGAATATCACAAAGCATAAAGGGAAATGCTTCTCTAGTCTGACTTTAACTCTCAGTGAAATGTCTGATAATATGCAGTAAAAGTGTGGAGTAATGAGTGAAAGTCAATCCTCAGCACTTTTTTTTTTTTTAAGATTTTATTTATTTTTATTTGTCAGAGAGAGAGAAAGTGAGCACAGGCAGACAGAGTGGTAGGCAGAGGCAGAGGGAGAAGCAGGATCCCCGCTGAGCAAGAAGCCGATGTGGGACTGGATCTCAGGACGCTGGGATCATGACCTGAACCAAAGGCAGCTGCTTAACCAACTGAGCCACCCAAGCGTCCCAATCCTCAGTATTTTTTTACAATGAACTTCTCCCTAGAAACAAGAGTAGATTAAAACAAGCAAATAAAAAAAGGCAGAAATAAGTTTTGGAAACATTTTCTAAACTGAAAATATCTTAAAGACTGAGCTCTTATTTGGCATTAGATGAACAAGTATAATAAAAGAGAAAGTTGTGAAAAAATATTTGATGTGCTTAACAAAATGTTCACAGATCTTAGGGATAAGATAGCAAAATTAAACATATAAATATAGATGGTATTTCTTCAGTTCTTACTCTTTTTTACTTTTTTACTTTCAGTTCTTACTCTTTTTTTACTTTTTAAAGCTTCTTCCAGATATTAACATATTTGACCTTTATACTAGAGGTAAATATCAGTAATAATCCAAATTTACAAATGGTGAAAATGAGATATACATAGTTTAAACACATTTTCCATGTTCAGAAAATTAGTGAGTTGGACATCTAGTATTCAAACACAGAACCCTCTTAACAATTGAGAAATAGTATAAGAAGTCTTATTTATATCTTATACTATCAAAGATCAGAGGTTATTTATATCAGAAGTAGAGGACAAAGTTTCATTGGATCCTTATATCCCATATATATATTTTTTGATTTATTAAAATAAGGAGGATAATTGTTCTTGCCTTATATTGCCTTTCCCTTTTATATCTCAGAATAAATTATACCTATAAGATATATATCCCCTCCAGAAAAGAAGAGGTTCATAAGTAAAATACTTTGAAATCATTTATTTTTTGAAAGATATTTAGGAAATTTCTCTAGAACTCTCCTGTGGACATAATGGAGAAACTTAGATTTGTACTTCCTGGAAAATGTTAACAAGGATTACTAATTATGCATAGATGATTTACTGGACTGAGATCTTTACTATAGCCAAGGAAATAATTTGTCGGGCATTAAAATGGCAATTCCCACAATTTGTATCAAATTGTCCCACTAAAGTAAATCTAAAATGAGAAGAGAGTGAAACTATCCTTCTGAATGGCTGTGAATATCCTCTAATGGAGCTTACTTCAATTTAGCAATGCCTCCTTTAACAAGAATTTTTATTGGTAAGTACAGAATATATGAGTGTCTACAATATAAGTTTGAGATGACTAAAATTATCATTTTGAGATGTCAATTTTATTCCACTTTGTGGGACTTCTATATCCTTCTACTAAACCCATTCCACCACCCTTTCAGAATATGAGTATATTCACATTGGAGAAGTATGGGCTTAGAATAAAATATTGAAGGCATGGCTTTCTGTTATATATATATATATATATATATATATATATATATATATATATATAGACATGATAACTCCCCGTCTGGCCTTTTGACTCTACTTTATATTTATATATTTTAATTGTAAGAGATAACTTATGAACTTCTTGCAAATCAGTACTCAAGATTGTTAAATATTTCTGTAGATGGTTTACATTTGATATACTATTTTAAATAATTTTTTAGATACAATTTATCAACAGTAAACCATGTCCATTTAAAGCCTATAAGTAGATGAACTCTAAAAGATCTATGAATTTGTGCTATCACAATCATATTTAAGATGTGAAATATTTCAATCATTTCTGTTTCCTCATTCATGTCCTCATTTCCTGATTCCTCATCCCTCAATTATTGCTATGCTTCCTCTGTACTCTTTTGTGGTTGGATACTTTTTCTCTCAGCATAATGATTTTATGATTCACCTATTATACTGTTTGCCATCATTAATATATTCATTTTTATTGCTGAGTAGTATTCCATTGAATGGATATGCCATCATTCACTTATCCATTCTTTTGATGAATATGTGCATTGTTGCCAATTTTAGCTATTATGAATAAAAGTACATGAGATTTTACATGAACTTGTCATTTCCCTTCAGTGAGTTTCTAAGATTGAAATGGCTGAACTACAGAGTAAGTTTATATTAATTTTTAGGAAACTACCAATGTATTTTTCACATAAATCATACCATTTTAGATTACCACCAGGAAGTATGTGAGTTTCAGTTATTGTATATCCCCACCAACACTTGTTATTGCCATTATTATTTTTTTTTGCATATCTACTTTTTATAATTGTTGCCTATGGTAGGATTCAGCATGTCACTCCTCTAATATCATTAGAAACAGTCCTACTATTATAACATATTAATATATGTTCAAATAATCAACTATATAATGTAAAAAACAAGGAGACCTGGCTTGAGAGAAATGTAACAGGAAAAGACTTCAAAAACCTTTGTAACTCTAGGCCTTGTAAAACAAAACAGAAAAATAAAATGGAAATAATACTAATGCAAACTAAGAACTAAGAATAATTATTTATGAAGAAATAAGATAGTTTCATTGTGGCTATTGTGAAAATTAATAAAGGGAAACCTCACTAAAATAGAGTCAAAAGGCCAGAATAGGAAGTTCTCATGCCATACCACTCCTCATCAGTGGAAGACCCCACCAGAAAGGAAGTGGTACCTTACAAGTCAAAATTACTTGACTATCCCAGTGGCATGGGGAAATGCTTTCTTCTCCTCCAGCAACAGCCCAGCCAGTGGGAGATAGTCACAACTCAGCCAATGAAAAACAATTATACTACGAACGTCCAGTTTAGTCCAAAGGACTTTCTGTTTATAACACCCCGCCCGACTTCCCCCTTTCCTCTGTAGAAGAGCTTCCCTATGCATGCTTCAGACTGGCCTATGGTTTTGCCTTAGTTTGTATGTCCTGAATTGTAATTCTCAAATAAATCCATTTTTGTTGGTAAAATAACTAACAATTTTATTTTTAAGGTTAACATTGTCAATATGGTAATTTTATTCAGTTTTCCGTACTATAACGTGAAGTTATTTAACTTATAAATGTGTTTTAATTAAAGTAATGTAGAATGTTGACAATAGAATAGCTGGTTTCTAGAGCAAATTATCTGGGAAATAGAAAGAAAGGTGAATCTGTGTGAATCATTTGTCAAGAGCGTTATAAAAGAATTTAGGTGTAGAAGGATATGGGGGAAGGTAGGTGAGACTAAGTGATCTCTGGTGTCCCTTTCAAGTCCTTCACTGAATCAGTTTTTAAAACCTATTTTATAACCTATTAGAAGTAATTCACACAAAGGGAAAAAATATAAGCTTATAAGAAAACAAACTATGTAGTCATATTATATTTTTAAATATTTAGGAATAATTATCATCTTATAAATTATATAATGAATACAATTGCCTTATAAAACAAATTCAGTTCCCTATTTAAAAAAAAAATAGTGAAAGGAATCTTTCCTTTTCTTCTTTTTGTTAAAGTAAACATGCTCTCCCTATTGCCATGAGCCACAGACAATATAATACAAAAGGGGATGCAAAATAATGATTGAAAGTAGGGGTAGGGACAAGTATCAGCAAAAGAGAATGGACAGCATTAAAGTTCTATATTAATATCCTCAGTGAAATGTCATTGAGTCATCAATTCTTTTACCATATGGGTCTAAAGATTAACTCATCCATAAGAATGGATTGATTTATAGCTATATCATATTTTTGGGTTAAAGGCAAAAATATAAAAAGGGTAATTAATCTCCAATTAGCATTATATTTTACTATGCTGGAAGTTATTTAATTAAAAAAAATCACAAATGAGTGAATACCAAGAAGAAATGCTATATAATGGCCACTTCTGAAATTAAAACATGAAAGATCAGCTCTTTCTGTTTATAATATTCACTACCACTTTACAAATACTGTTAACATAATCTTAGGAGGAGTTACAAATAGATGACAACAAGGTTTAGTTTAATTTCAGATGGTCACAGAGTTTAGTTGGTATTTGGTTTTGACTTCAGTGATAACAAGGACCTGGGTATAATTATTTGTATAGAGGAATTTGCTACAACAGAGCTCCTATTTCAGTAGTATTTTCGTTACTCGTAGGAAATGCCCCAGGATTGTTTCTTTCCACCGGATTTCTTACTGGAATGCTACGAATGGTTAAAGAAAATCCAAAGTGTACCTGGGTGACTTAGTTAATTGAGCATCTGACTTGATTTCGGCTCGGGTCATGATCTCAGGGTCATGATCTCAAGATCCTGAGATCTAGCCCTGTGTCAGAGTCAGGCCCACCTCTCTCCCTCTTAAAAATAAATGAAATGAAATAAAATAAAATAAAATAGTCAAAAGTCAAAATGTGTCTTAAAAATGCCTTAAAAATTAAAAAAAAATCACTGAAATTTAACTCTGTAGTATCTCAAGTACTGCATCTAAGAATATTTGTATGTATTTGTTTCAGGATATTATATTGGCATTTATAAATACCAAATATATTCAGACACATTTCAGTCAAAATTGTGTTCCTACTAGGAGAGATATTAGGAAAAGGGTAAATGGGAATTGATGACCATCTTTCTTCTTCAGCAGCGCAGGAAAACAGCTGAGACCCGGCTTGAAGGGCAAGCGTTCCACCTGCCTAGCCTGAAATGAGCTAATTGCCTACCTGTCAATTCATCCTTCTGTTTCCCTTCACTCAGAGATAGCTTTAAACAATGTGAAATCCTTTATCTTTCCGAATGCCAGTGGTCTTATATGCTATTTACCATTTCACATTTTTAAATACCGAGTGCTACAAAAGCCGTGCACTATTTAAAGAGAGGAGCTTGGGGTGCCTGGGTGTCAGTGGGTTAAGCCTCTGCCTTCGGCTCAGGTCATGATCTCAGGGTCCTGGGTTTGAGCCCCTCGCTGGGCTCCCCTCAATCCCCGCCTGCCTCTCTGCCTACTTGTGATCTCTCTCTCTTTCTCTCTCTGTCTCTGTTGAATAAATATATAAAATCTTTACCAAAAAATAGAGAGGAGCTTTCTCTAGTGTCTTAGACACTGCTAGTGTTGTATTTGAAATTCATAAACAGGATTAACCTGGCTAAGCACATTCATTTAAAACTTAGATAATTTCCATGATTTATGGAAAGATAACTTTCCATAGCCCTCTCTATGTGTAGAATCTCTAAAATACAGGTCTAATGCCTTGAACTCTAACTGTGGGATAATCAAGTTAAGATGGGTATTTTCTCTTTGGAGGGAACTGGGGAAATTTTACTTTTATTAGGTTGTAACTTTGTATCTAAATAGGTTATATAAGAGATCCTTAGTAAAATGATACCGTTTAAAATACAAGATAAGGTGGGGTTGTCATAGGGGGGCACCTGAGTGGCTCAGTTGGTTAAGTGTTTGTCTTCAGCTCAGGTCACCATCTCTAGGTCCTGGGATCAAGCTCCAGGTCAGGTTCCCTGCTCAGCAGGAGAGCCTGCTTCTCCTTCTCCCCCTGCTGCTCCCACTGCTTGTGTGCTCTCTCACTCTCTCTTTCTATAATAAATAAATAAAACCTTAAAAAAAATACAAGTTAAGGGGAAAAAACTTCCTGGATATTTGGAAGGCGCCAAATTCCCTCATATTAGCTCATTATTCAATCAATATCAGCCATCACTCTGCTTCTTTAACCCTCTTGTTAGGATCCACAGATTGTGGAGGTATATATACAGTCCGGTAGTAGAGTTTATCATCTTGCTGTCCTGGCTTCTTCAGCAACAGAGTCCTCTGCAATGGTTTTGAAAGCTGCAACATAAAAACTGGAAAAAAAAATATGTTGCATACAAACTATAAGGAAACCTTACTGCTAGTTGTCCTGAGGCATCAGAGATGAATCAACTCAGTGACCCCTCATAAAATGTACAGCCTAAAGGGGAGTACACCTGTAAAAAGCACACCTGCGTTTAAGCCCATGTCCTCCATACTAGCTGTTTGGGAAATGATTTGAAGAGAAAAACATACAAATGAATTGTATGGAAAGTGATATCATTCTCTCCAAATGTGAGTGTTCAAAAATGCTGTGGTAATGTGTTAGTGCTGTTGGGAGAGTTCTGGACAGAAATAGCTCTGGGAATGGCAATTATCCTGATACAACGAAGCTCTCCAAATATTGGGTATGATAGAAATGATATTCCCTGAATAGTGTGGACATGGAGCAGAAAAGGCATATTTTTATTTCTTACCTGAGAAATATATAAAATATCCATCAACAGCACAGTGGGTGTGTGTAGGAAACTAACATGTAATAAGATTATGGGTTTAGGCAAAGGCATAGGCAGCAAAGTGATAATGAAGAGAGGAATCCAAGAGTTTAGCAGAAAATGAGCCGATACAGACAAGCCACATTTTGTTTAACAAGATCGAGGTTACTTTTGTGGCCATGCATATTTTTCATAAAGTTGTAATTCTTACTTAACACAGAAGAATACAATGGAAACTTAAGGAAAAAAAAAAGAACAGTAGGTGCTCAGGACAGGATTGAAGGCAGAGGTTGGGGGTTGGAAAGTCTTCTTGGAGGGTTGATACTTTAGGCATACATTTAGGAAATTGTCCTTTTCAGTTAGGGCTGCCATAACAAAGTACCATACATAGGTGGTTTATAACAACAGAATTTTTATTTATTTATTTATTTATTTATTTATTTATTTATTTTTATTTTTTACTCATAGTTTTGGAGCCTGGAAGTTCAAGATCAGGGCACCAGAAAGGCCAGTACTGATGAGAGCCCCCTTCTGGACTGCAGACACTGTTTTCTCATAGTATCCTCACATGGGAGAAATGGAAGGGGAGAGAGATCACTGGGATCCTTTTAAATGGTAACTAATCCCATTCAGAGGACTTTACCCTCAATACCTAATCACCCCTCAAAGGCCTCACCTCCTAATACCATCTCTGGGGGTGGGGAAGGGGAGTTTAAAATTTTAGCATTAGAACTTCTGGGGGGAAAAATCAGTCCATAAAAAATGCATATAGCTTAAAGTCAGGAGGGTAGAGTTTGAAAGACTTTTTTGGATAAATATGAAAAAGTTTCTAGTAGTATGGTCAAGAAAGTAGGCATCTGATGCAAATAAAACATGGACACAGGAAGAAAGTGATTCCCTTATGAATATTTTATTTATTTGATTAAAGATTTTATTTATTTATTTGATAGAGGGAGAGGTCACAAGTAGGCAGAGAGGCAGGCAAAGAGAGAGGGGGAAGTAGGCTCCCTGCTGAGCAGAGAGCCTGATGTGGGGCTTGATCCCAGAACCTTGAGGTCATGACCTGAGCTAAAGGCAGAGGCTTGACCCACTGAGCCACCCAGGTGCCCCTCCTTTAAATACTTTAAATAGTTTTGTATATCTATATAGTGGCACAAATTATCAAAACATGTAAAAATACTTGTCAGATACTTTGAAGAGAAGTTTCTTCATATGTATTTAGGAAGGCAAGTTTCTTCCCATTGTCATTAACTCAGGTAACAGAAAATCAATCTGGGTCCAACTTGTAACCCTCCCTCCATTTTTTTTTTCCTTTAGCAATTATGAATTTGCTATAGGAGAGCTCAGAATGTAACGAACATGTGAATTTTGAGAAAGGATTTAAGTAGAGAAGAGTAGCTCAGCAGGAAAACAAAACAAAACAGGTCTGTTAGAGAAAGAGGTGGGAAGTGATTACGGTAATTGACCCAGCATTGTCCTTAAAGGTGCTCTTGGCACCTTCTGGAATGACTCAACAGATAAAAGGTAAGTTATAAAATGTTACATAGCTCCCTCCTTGAGAGCTGTATACCTGTATGAGGAAGAAGGAAAACTGGCAAAAAAATGATAAGTGAAGAAAGTGTTCACATTCAAAACATGTAATGATTATTATCTATTACAGATACAATGAAGAATGAATCAGTAAGTATGTTATAGAATGCAGCATGTTTAGATAAGGCAATGGAAGAATATATAAGTTTTTATGAAGCATATCCGGGAGGATTTTTCCACTTAAATTAATAGAGAAGTGATTACCTGGTGAAAATGATATTTAAAGTGAAGAGAAGGTGACTTTTTCAAATATGTCAAAAGCTCTGGAAAAAATTAATAAATCGACTCTTATCTGAGAAGTCAGTGAATCTTTCAATAAGAGATTTAAAATCAGGAGACCATTCAGAATGAAGCTGTCACTTAAATGGCAAATGTCTGTTAGAGAAAGAGGCAGAAGTGATTATGGTAATTGACCCAGCATTGTCCTTAAAAGTGCTCTTGGCAGCTTCTGGAATGACTCAACAGACAAAAGGTAAGTTATAAAATGTTACATAGCTCCCTCCTTGAGAGCGGTATACCTGTATGAGGAAAAAGGAAAACTGGCAAAAAAATGACAAGTGAAGAAAGTGTTCACATTCACAGGGAAAATTAAGCTGTTTGGCGTTTCACTTATATGATGAGTTAGCAGTGATGAAGCTACAAGAAATCAAGTATGTGTGCCAAGGAGAGATTACAGATGGAAGATTTATTGAAGTTACCCACGGTGTTCAAATATATGATATATACTCTTTAGGTTTAAGTGACCTTGAAAGTTTATACTTAAATAGAAAATCAATTGTTCGTAAGTAATGGATGAGTAGAACAGTGGGGATAGCAGGGTGCTTTGAATACAGGCAGTTGATTCAAGTTTCTTGCCAGATTGTTCTTTATTTCTCAGCACAGATCTCTGTTCGTTCAGTATTACTACGTTGCCACATTCTACTGGGACCGTCGTTCCTAAGAACTTCTAACTTTAAAGGAATGTAGGACTTTAAAGATCATAAAATAAATAAGAAATCAGGAAGGGATATTGATTTGGGGGGAAATTCTATACATTTCAATATGGTAATACCTTATCTAATGTCCTTCCTCAAAGTAAGAGAGAGAGCTTTGGAAAATGATTTAGAATGCCTTAGTACTTTTGGAATGGTGCATCAGTGATTTCACAACCAGCAAATCTTATTCTCTTCCCCCTCATAATTAAGCGATATAAGCCTTTTGTCAGTTTCTTTCATCTTGAGACTCTATTTTGTTCTCTCTCATCATTTTTTTTATTCTGTTATTTTCCAGATTTTTGTTATTTGCTCTCTCCTAGAACATGGCTTATTCCTCTCATATCACATGATTCCTTTTAAATTTTCTACTGATGTTCTTTGAAAATTCACTTTAGTATTGACAACCCTCAAATTGTCCTTTCCAGTTCAGATGCTCTGCTCCTGCTCTAGGTACTTATTTTCATATGTTGGCTTGTGGCTCCATTTAGTATGGTGCTTGCTCTTGGCAGACTCTCAAACAAAAATGTATTCATCTTCCCCTCTTTGATAATATCACCAACTCCTGAGCCTGCCATTATTTTCTACTAAAATTCTTACCATATTTTCTAAAATTCTTTCTCTTTTATCTCTCATCAAACATTGTCACACATGTATGTTTCTTATTTTAATTATTATGTTTCTTATTTTAATTATTTTGGCAATGGAACATTCACTCAGTTTTTTGCAGTAGCTTCCCAAATGTTCTCCCTGACTCAAATTTCATATGTCCAAATCATTATCCAACTGACACTAGATGGTTTCTTGTCTTAATGCAATGACCTGTCCATTATATACCATTCAAAGGCCTTTGTGTCCAACCTGATAGCCTACAGAAGATAAGTTGAACTTTTATTTTATAATGTTTGAGACACTTTATATTGTATCTGCAACTTTGCTTTCCAGACCGAATATCCTTAAACCTAATTCAAACCAAGCAGAATGCTTTGATGTTTTCTGACAATATCCTTCCCATCTTCAGATTGTTCCTTGATCCTGAAATAGACTCATACAACCAGATTGGTCTCCAACTCAGAGCCTGCCTCAAGAAGCACTCAGTTTAAACTTTCATTGGTCTTTTGACTCAAAAGTAATCACTTCCTCTTCACTGCTCGAACTATAAAATATTTAAACTTGTTTTACAGCATTTATCACATTCTGCTTTGTATTAAGGCAATCCATGCAATAAAGCCTAAATCCATGTGGTCAAAAACAAACAAACGAACAAACAAACAAACAAAAAAAACCCAAAAAACAAAAAAACAAACAAAAAACACAGGGGCAAACCTATCAGAGACAGTGACTTGATGCAGCAAAGGTGAGTTTCCAAAGAAGGTTCCAAAGAAGTATCTTTTGTAAGGTTTGGCTTCCCAGGGAATGATTTTGAGAAAGGTCTAAGGAAAGCGTTTTGGATCACTTTTTCTAAGGCAGGATTAAAAGTGGAGATCAGTTAGTCATTGTGGGCTCTCTTAAAGTGAAGGTGACTTAGTAATTGGATATCTCTAATTATAAATATAAATAACAAAGAGAGGCTGGGAGTGTGATTGGTAAGAAATGGTATCTCTTCACAAAGAGATCATTAATGCATTTTACAGCTTCTTTATGACTGGGGAGATAGGGCATTTCCTGTTAATTTAGTAGCCTGTCATATCCTGTGTCTGCTCACCCTTTTCCCCAGGCTGATTAATGAGAAGTGGGTTGGCTTTTTTTTTTTTTTTTTTTTTTGGTCTTTTTTAGTTCAAGCCGATTTGTACTTTCTTTACAGACAGTATTTAGCATTGTCTCATATCTATGTACTATTTTCTCTACCACTTGAGAAGACAGACATTACATTTCAGGAAAAATGGTATAACTGATTGTTCAAAACACAGTTTCAGAATGACACGGGGTCCAGTATTATTTCCTGTTTTTTGTAGCTTTTGTTTAATTTCCTCTGCTTGGGCTGTTTTCTCAGTAATAAGATGGGAATAATAGTATAATCTCTCATAGGCTTGTAATGAATAATGAAGTAATAATTCTTATAAATTGTGTTGCACAGTGATTGGCTTTCAGAGGTGCTCAAAAAAGCATTACGTTATATTTCATTATTCCTATTCAGTGGTACCAGGATTTATAGGTAACGGACTTCTATAATCACAGAAAAATAGAATAAAGAGAAAAGTACATCCTGTTATCAAAACTTGACAGCTACTTTTAAAAATTATGAGTTATATATCTATATATATATATATATATAAAAACAGAAGTTTTAAAAAAAATTTTGCTTTATAAAATCCGTTATAAACATTTATGTTTGATATATTTTTATATATACATATATTTTTCTGTTTAGGATCATTTCTTTAGAAGATATTTTGTGAAGTAGAATGGTTCTTTTGAAATTGTATGTTTATATGTTTTAGTCACATAGAAATGGTTTATTGGGAATTATGTTTTTTTTTTTTTAATGAACACAATCCAAATTTATGAGGGAAATTAAAAACACTAACAGAAATATGCAACGGAAAATTTTGGACTTTTTAAAAGTTTACATAAATAATAATTAACTTTAAAATAACCATATATATACATATACATCTATATGTGTATATATATACATATATATATGGCTATTTCTTACACTTGAACTCTGTTGTAAATACTGGTTGGTACATAGTAGGTGGTCAATAGTATTGAATTAACCAATCAAAAAAAATTTACTGTCTTGTTCCTTCAAAATGCAGTGAAATTTAACAGATTCTCCAGGGTTAGTAGGCAGTAGACTTTGTACCAAGAGTTAGAGCAGAGTGATAAAAATCATAGACCATCTCTTCAAGGATTTCATAGTCTAGTTGATAAACCAAAATAAATCACATACTTTTACCACTTCTCATTATTTCAAAACCTTTCAAACTGCTAAAACTGAATCTTCTTCCTTTCCTGCTCCCCCAAAATATAAAAATAAAAAATAAAAAGGCAGAGAAAAAGAGAGATTAATTGATTGGAGGGAAGGGACAAGAAAGGAAAAAAAATATAAATGCATCATTACTTGGGCAGGAACTTGTGAGAAGCTATCTATACTGTATTGAAACTATTTTTCAGAAGTATCCTACTTGTAAATAGTACATTTCATCTAATTTATTAATTCCATTATGGCAAGACATATCCTAGGAGATGAGATTTAGTCCCATTTTGTATTCTTACATCAACAAGGAAATTCTAAAAAAATTTGCAAAAACCTTCCCACCTATCGCTATTTGTTTGGTATTTCAGCAAAACGATTAATTTATGCTGGAAGACTAAAAGTCATTTATTTATTAACAACAAAAATGGAAAAGATGTGAGGAACTGAAAATAAACAGAATCAAACCAACTTGAAAAATATACAAAACTCAGTTTTTCCTAGATACAATTTTTGTATTATGTTGAAATTGTTTTTTTAAATTTTTTTAAGATTTTACTTATTTATTTGAGAGAGAGAGAGCATGAGCAGGTGGAAGGGGAGGGGCAAAGGGAGAGGGAGAAGCAGACTCCCCTCTGAACAGGGAGCCTAATGCAGGGCTGGATTCCAGGACCCTGGAACCATGACCTGAAGGCAGATGCTTAACCAATGGAGCCACTCAGGCACCCCTTGTTTTGTTTTCTAAGCGAAGTAGTACTTCACATCAAAAGTTCTGGAACAGGACTGCCTGGGTTTGAATACCTACAACCATATTTACTTATTTTTATTTTTATCAAGTCTAAGACATCATGTTTTAGAGCATACATCATTATTTTATATTCTCCCTTAGACACACACAAGCAACCCCTACAAGTGCTTTGTAGGATACCAATTATTTCAAGATACATCTTGATTTCAGAGATGTTATGATATGGAAAAAAGGCTCATCTTAGAGTTGATGGAATATGGCAACATCAAAGTGAACATGGACAAATTACTTCATCTAAATAAAATACTAAGTTTCATTATTTTAAAAAGTGGCAATAAAAGTACCCACACAACTCTTTTGATGTTTAAATTATACAGGTTATATGAAGCTCTTAGAGGATTATATGGCACATGTTAAACTTATTAGGGGGAAAAAAGCCCAACCTATTATTTTTAAAGCATTTTATAATGCAATAAATACAAAGAAACAAAGGAAATATATATATGTATATATGCATATATATATTTGTATATATAGCTTTTATATACCAGCATATATATATATATGGTGTGTGTATATATATATATATATATATATATATATATCTCCCCCACAATGACAGTTTTCCTGGGAGGCATTAACATATAGCCTGTGGTAATCTGCACATTGCCCAGTGGTTCTCTAAGTCTAGTTTTATCGGGCAGGAAAAGAGAAAGAGAATATATGAGGAAGCTCATAATCCTACAGACTTAGGTTCCCATGTGGCATAATGCCATTCATTCACATGGAGAAAATCTGGACCCCTATACTATGTCTACCTGTGAAGTGGGCTAAGAAATGAATTCTCTAATTAGAAAGCTTCATGCTTAGAACCTCCTTCTTCCAAGGAAAGAACAGGAGAATGGGTTTAATGGAAAACTCAAAAATTCTGTCATAGTACAGGTTCAACAAATATCAGGTATTCTTATTTTTACCTAAAAGAGAAAAAGCATATGAAAAAGGAAAATGCTACATTAACACGATACAATTGTAAAACAGGATGGATTTTTTTTCCCTGAAACATAGAAAAATAAAAAGTTTATTTTCTTGGGACACTTTAAGTATAATGTGAATTCTCAGTATTTCCTCACTACATCTACAGTTTATTGAAGGCACAGCCACAACTGGATCTTACTTTTCACTGATAAGTAACAAGGCATTCATTGTTCACTTTCATAGTCATCTAGAAACGGAAGCTATACCTCTTTAATGTTCCAAAATTATTTGGAAATGAATTTTTAAAATTAATGATATTTTGTAGTATTTTATACAAATAGCATTGATCACCGTGATTCAGTAATAATGGAATCATGTCCTGCGACTGTTAAGTCAAATGGTTTTACTTTAGCAAAAAAGTCTACTGCACATAGAAGATGGTTTTGTGTTTCAGACCTTATGGAGCATCTACTTCACATGTTTCTATAAAATAATCTTTGAAATACTTCAGAGCTCCTTCCTTGGAAGGCATGAGATTATAAGGAAAGCCTCTTCTCTGTTTCCCTCTGTGTTAGGTTTACATTTTTAAAAAATTTTTTTAAAGATTTTATTTATTTATTTGACAGACAGAGATCACAAGTAGGCAGAGAGGCAGGCAGAGAGAGAGGAGGAAGCAGGCTCCCCACAGAGCAGAGAGCCTGACGTGGGGCTCGATCCCAGGACCCTGAGATCATGACTCTGAGATCATGACCCGAGCCGAAGGCAGCAGCTTAATCCACTGAGCCACCCAGGCGCCCCTAGGTTTACATTTTTATTAATCTGTGGTACCTAACACTTAATTAGACCTGTCTTTACCAGTACTCTCAGCTTTGGTCTCACGATCAATCCTAAGAAATTATTTTTCTCTCTATCACCAGTTCCAACTCTAGAACGGGTTTTTCTTGGATTTCTGTGTGTGTGTGTGTGTGTGTGTGTGTGTGTGTGTGTGTGTGTGTTTTAAACAAAGACCATCAACCACAATAAATTGTTTTGAATAAAGCAGGCTGTGTAAATACAAATACACAAAAAGTAAAATACTAGTGGCCATTAAAAAGCATAGTAAATACATCATGTTTCAAAAAAAGAAAAAAATTATTGGTAATTCTCAGCTTTTATTATTCTTTCTAAAAATGAAAGACATTAGTTAAACATATTTTGAATTCCCTAATGCAGTGTGTGCGACCACAACTCTAATGATAGACCAAGTCTAGTAAAAGAGTCTCTACACTAAGCAATGCGTTTAAAATGTATCTCGTTTCTCATAGCTCATTAGCTCACTGAATGAATTTGTCTGAATCATGAAGACAAAATGGGTTTAAATTCCTAGGGCACATCTTTTCTTCTATTCATGTAATTTACACCTTCATCACTTGCTCTCAGAGCAAAGATCCTTTACACTATTGACAGTATTTTGAAGCATTGCTAAAGCAAGATATAATGAGGACATACTGAGAGAGTCAGTTAAAGAAATATAGAAGGAGAATAAGAAATTGCATACTGAGAAAAAGAGTTACACAAACACTTAACCCAAGCGCTCTCTCTGGGCTTTGTTGTTTTGCTACTTTATTCCTGAAAAATAATGTGAATAGATAAAGAATCACACCAGGGTTTAAGTTCATCTTTCAGGGAAGGAATATTCACATGTTTCTATGGTTTAGAATCACAAAAGTATTTTTTATATGGTTTCATTAGACTGCTGTGTGTAGAATCAATTTACAGCAGGAACCAAAGATCAGGGAGTTGAAATGATTCTTGAGAAATGATTCCTATAACATGTAGCTTGGGGAGGTGGCTATTAATGATAAAAAGAAATGGAGAGCAATCCCAGAACAAATATACAAAGATATAGGTTATTCTAAATAGACTTCTTAATGTTAAAAATTGTTTGAACCTGGCTATGTCCCTCTTCTGAAATTCATATATATGTGTGAAAGTATGATTACATAGTAAATTATTCCATAATAAATTATTCCATAGTAAATTATTCCAATTTGTGTGTGTGTGTATACACACACACACACACAATAAATTCTGTATAATTTCATATGTATGTATATGTAAACAAATTTTATGTGTGATTACAGGAGAAAACTGTAATATAAGTTATAAGTGAATATAAGTGAATACTTATGAGTGAAAAGTTATAAGTGAAAACTTAATAACTTATATAAGCAAAAACTTAATAATCAAATTTACTTAAGGTCAAATCAAAATAAAATCAATATATGGCCACACTGTCATGTTAATAGTAGAAATGGAAGGGTTATTTAAAATCAAACATTCTAAGAGATCAAAAAAACAAAGCCATGCACTGTGAATTCCAAAATACATCAAAATAGTAAAAACTTGAGGTCTAAATAAGGAATTATTGACTATAATGATTCTTAATTCTTGAGGGATTTGACAAACCTAATTTGGAATATCAATACGTAGGATGATTGAAAATGCAGTTAAGCCACAATTAAAGAAAGAACAAATAATAAACCAGAAAATTGCCTTGAAGAATAAGTCACATAAGTGATTTCGTTTCTGTTATACAAAATAGTCTTTTTCATACAATAAAGCTGAAGGCAATGAGACATATATACATACATACATATATATATATATATATATATTTTTTTTTTTTTTTTGCCCTAAGTGGGACTGGAACACTGCCTTGGTAGAAAGATTACATTCAAATATTTATCACGTTGTAATGTTAATCTCTGGGAACATGTACCCTGAATTTATACTCTGTGGTGCTTTGATTCAGTTCAAACCAGTTGGGTTGCTAAACAGCATTTTCTCATATTTTTTTTTCATGAGATCTTTAATAATTAACTTATCATAAAATATTATTTTTGCTTAAGTGAGTGACTTATGGGATTAAACTCATTCACTTAAATTTAAACAGTACATTTTTAAAGGTAACAAGAAATAAATATTAAATATCAGTACTTTTGTTTTTTTTATTATAATCTATTTGACTTTATAAATGCTAGAACACTGTGCTTATTGAGCAAACACTACTTTTGATAATCTTTCATCAAGGAATTTTTTGATTTTGTCCAATTTTTCAACCAAAGTTCCATCTATACCCATGAAATTAACCTAAAATTAAAAAGTCAGTTTTTTTTAGAGTGATTTTTATAATTGAGCTTACTCTGCAACTGGCAATTAAACTCAGAATCTGAGAAGGGATTAAAGTCAGTAAGAATCTTTTAATTTTCTTGTTCCTTAATTTCCTGTTTCTACTGTTTTACATTTTTATTTTCTTTGATAAAACTAGTTATATTTGTGTAGGGCTGGATATTTTTACTTTGTTGGACTAATTATTAACTTTAAAGGGTGAGTAAATGAGAACCTTTTACTATACTATATGGCCATTAAAAAAAAATCTGCCTAATTTTCAATTGTAATATTTTAGACCATTGTGTTTAACCAGTGCATAAGAGTTAGATTGCCAGTGAGGCTGGAATTCAACTGCTTTAAACTAATACCAAATGGGGCACGTGGGTGGCTCAGTGGGTTAAAGCCTCTGCCTTCAGCTCAGGTCATGATCCCAGGGTCCTGGGATCGAGCCCTGCATTGGGCTCTCTGCTTAGCGGGGAGCCTGCTTCCTCCTCTCTCTCTCTCTCTCTGCCTGCCTCTCTGCCTACTTGTGATCTCTGTCTGTCAAATAAATTAAAAAAAAATCTTTAAAAAAATAAATAAATACCAAATAGTTGAAAGAAATCTTGAAAAACTTTAAGTATTTTGCAATTAGATAAACATCTATATCTTATAGAATACTGTACAAGTTTTATTGCTTACAAGTGCAAATAATTCTCTGTTGGCCAGAGAAGAATAAATGAATGAATGAGTTATCTCTGAAATAGACCTAAAGTCATTTTGAATATATGATAACTCTTTTTTAAGATTTTATTTATTTATTTGTCAGAGAGACAGATCACAAGTGGGCAGAGAGGCAGGCAGAGAGAAAGAGGGAAGCAGGGTCCCTGCTGAGCAGAGAGCCGGATATGGGACTCGATCCCAGGACCCTGGGATCATGACCTGAGCCGAAAGCAGAGGCTTTAACCCACTGAGCCACCCAGGCGCCCTATGATAACTTTTGAAATAAATGATGGACTGTGATGGCTCCAAGAAAATTATAATCATTGATCGTTACTTTTTTAATAATGTTTACTTATAATTTTTAATACAATTTAAAGAGCACATAAGAACTTTTAATAGGGATTATTTGGTGTGCTTTATTTTATCAAGCAAGACTTCTTTTTACTTAAAAATGCTTTTAAATTGATCTTCCATGTCTCAATTATTATGCAGTATTCATTATGATTTACCCTATAAAATCATCTAAGGGATCATTATCTTGATAAGCAATATAATTAAAGTTATAAGGAGCACGTGATCTAAGATTATTCTGAACTTTTGCTGGAAATATTTGGGTGGAATTAGATAGTAAAAATTACTCATAAATGATTCAATTCTGAGAGACTGGCTTTTTCAAAAAACATTCCTCAGCTTTAGTACAAAATCTATTTATTTTATCATGGATAACACTAAGTAAATCTCATGTTCTCCAAAAGATCCAGAGTACCACTTCCTAAATTATTTTATAAGACTGGAATTTTTTTAAGTATATTTAGAAGAATTTCTTGCAGAAAAGCAGATCAGTCTATACAGTTTTATCTTGGCACCCCAAACATTACATATTCAAAATCGAAGGAAGTGGGATAAGGAATATAAAACTTGGTTTAATGTTCTAATTCTTATTTGGTTATTCTGTTTTTGACCAAAAGGAGTTATACAATACAAAATGAAGTGAAAGTAAAGGACAAATCACTGGGTCATTTTACTCTAAAGAAACACAAATATATTCTATCTCATAATTAGGAGTAAAGGAGTTTTTAGTCCCCAAAGACACCTGCAAAGGGACCATGTATACAAGAGCAATATACTACATTGATTTTAAACTGTGATAGGATTAACATTATTTTCTTAAAGATATATTTATTTTAGAGAAAGATGGGGGAAGAAAGAGAGCACAAGCTGGGAGAGGGCCAGAGGGAGAGGGAGAGTTGGAATCTCCAGCAGATTCCCCACTGAGCCCAGAGTAAGACATGAGACTTGGTCTCAGGACCATTAGACCTGGCCTGGGCCAAAAATCAAGAGTCAGACTGCTTAACTGCTGAACCACTCAGGTGCCTAGAATTAACATTCTTTTAATGGTACTCTTTCAGTTAAAATACACACACATACACAAACATATGACTAAGACTATTCTCTGCCATCCTTTGTTTTTGTGTTATTTTGCTTTCTTGTTTTTAGTTTGTTTTTGTTTGTTGCATTGAGGCTAAAATTGATGGAGATGATGGAAATGTGTGGACACTAATATGATAGTGGAATATACTTCTAGTTGTTTTGAAAATTTAAGTTTCCTTATTGATGGAAAATCAAAATACAAAGACAACTAAGTCTTATCCTTCAAAATTCATATAACATATTCCATATACAAATGTTCATTTTTACCCTCATGTTTGGGTAAGTACCTTCTATCTACCCCATTCCCAATATTCAGAATTCATATTATGATGTAGAGGCAATGTATACTATATGTATAGATGTTAGTGATAAAGGCCTGAGGGACCTCATTGTAGTTGGACAGAATGTGTTCCCTTCTACATTTCTTTGCCATGTTACAAATATACTAATATAATAGTAACCACGAGAATGAGCATACTAAAATACTAAGATATATCATTTGATCTCTAACATTATAATCAACTACACAGAAAATTGTAATCCATTCCCATTCACTGATACCTTCATTCATTCACTTCAACAAATATTGAGCATTTTCTCTCTGTCTGCCATTGTACTCTAGGGGCCCAGTCTGGACCAACAAATATTAACCCTCCAAGGAACTTCCCATTTAGGGAGGTGACAAAAGTAAGTTCGAAAGTGGCACAAATAAACATGTAACTGCAAAACTGGGAAGGGAAAAACAGTGCCAAGAGCGGTAGAAGAGGAGTGCTTGACCTGGTCTGAGAAAGAAAGGAAAGTTCTCTCGGGTTAGATCTGAAGCATGATTATGAAGAATGAGTAGATTATCAGCGGACAAAGCAGAACATTTAGATAAAGGCCATTCCGTATGCTAGAATGAAGAAGAAGGAGCACTGAGTGTTTACCACAGTGAAGGGAGGCCAGTCTGGGTGAAACGCAGAGAAGAGGAAAGCATGAAGGGAGAGGAGGATGAAGAGAAGAGCTGAGCACACATCATCCTGGGCCCTTCTCATGGCACAGAGTCCAGACCGTACAATCACTTGCAGTTTGCTTTGAGGGGATTATATTAAACTTTCTTAATGACATCATGATGCTTTCCCAGGTATGTTGCCCTACTCTTAACGTCATTCACTCAGCAACTGCCTATTGAGTAATTACTTGGGAATCATTACTTTCTCAACAGACCTGAATTCTGTCACCCCAGGAATCAGATGATTTAGAGTAGAGAAACTGAAGGGCCTGACGCCATTCAAGGCGGCAGCCCTTTTGCTGTTTACATTAAGCTGAAGACATTCCAAAGTGGTTCCTACACATGCAAATAAAGGATGGGACAAGAACCAATAGAAGTGGTTCCTACACATGCAAATAAAGGATGGGACAAGAACCAATAGAAATGGTTCCTATACATGCAAATAGGGAATCGGACATGAACCAATAGAGGGTGATTCTCCATATGTAAACGAGGGACCAAGTGCGAGCCAATCAGGGTTATTGCCCTATATGCTAACGAAGGATGGAAAAACAACCAGTAAGAAAAACTCCCTGTCAGCAGTTTTTCCTAACTGACCAACCCTCCTCGGACAACACAGCTTAAGTCACCTCAGACACCAATCATTTTCAAGGTTTTCAAGGTCACCCACACATGTAACTATGTACTTTTTGCATGTAAAATTGCCTATATAATCTCTGTAAAATTCCAGCGGGGGGCTCCTCCTGGACTCCGCTGCGTCGGTGTGTGGGACGAGCCCGAGCTGCAGCCCGCCCGCCTGAATAAAGCCTTGCTTTTGCATTTCGGAACGTCTGGCTCTCGGTGGTCTTTTTGGTGGTGGTCTCATGATCTGGGCATAACATTTGGGGGCTCGTCCGGGATACCCCCAGAGACCCCCGAGACCCCAGACCCCGAAGGTAAGAGAACAGCGCTGTTGAATAGTTTTGTTCTGCCCTTTGTCTGTTTGTCTGCTTTGTTTTTGTTTTCTCTTTGCTCTCGTTCTCCCCCTTGTGGTCGGCCGTACCAACTCGTACTTGAAGGGATTGTCGGAGCGGACGCGCTTGCACGACAATCCTGGAGGAACTGGGAGACGTCACAGATCCTCACTTGAAGGGGGACCTTTGGAACCCCAGCTCGATACTTGTAGGGCGTAGGTCGGTCTGGTTTTTGGTCAGAACCGACCGGGAAGACCTCCTAACCGAGGTTCAACCCGCCCACCTTGAACACCTTGAGTCTGCTCCTTCTGTTTTGTCACAGGAGTCCGCAGATTGGCTTGGGAGATCTCCGCCTCGTACCGTAAGTCTTGTAATAAACAGGCCTGTGTGTGTTGTGTCTTCTGTTTTTGTGGAATCGTTCTACTCGTTACTATTTTGTGGACCATTCTGTTGTCTGACCGACTGACGAGACTGACAACTATGGGCAATATCCCATCCAGCCCCCTAGAATTGACCCTAGCCCACTGGAGGGAAGTTAGGGAGATAGCTTGGAATCAGAGTGTGGCCGTTAAGAAGAACAGATGGATTACCTTGTGCAGGTCAGAATGGCCCACCTTTGAGGGAGCTAAATGGCCACCTGAGGGGAGCTTTGATATAAGCAAGATCAGAATTTTACAGCGCCTGATCTATACCCCTCGTTTAGGTCACCCAGATCAAGTTCCCTATATAGTCACTTGGAGAGAACTCATAGATAAGGACGCCCCGACTTGGGTTAAGCCTTTCTTACCACCCAGTCTCTCTACTCCTTTGTCTTCCCCCGCCCCAATACTCATTGAAAAAACACAGGGGAAAGAAAAGGAAGATGAGAAAATAACCAAAAGGGAAGAGAAAAAGCTGTACCCACCTATTCTCCAGGAAGAAAGTACAGAGGAAGGAACATTTCCCCCTCCGTACTCTCTACCCCAGTTAGCCTTAACCGAGGCACAAGAAGAAAAATCTGAAGAGAACAAACATGTTTCAGCCGCACCCTCCGCTCCGGAGGGTCCCGCCCATTCAACTCGCCGGCGCCGAGGAGTTACACCCCCTCATAATTCTATTGCTCTTCCCCTTCGCCCTGTAGGTCCGGAGGATGCAGATGGTCGACAACAGTTCCAGTACTGGCCATTTACTACTAGTGATCTTTACAATTGGCGTGCTCAAAATGCCCCCTTTTCTGAGAAACCCCAGGATTTAATTC